>JAQJVL010000562.1:0-251988 GCA_035578905.1 Stictocephala bisonia | reverse complement strand
AAAAAAACTTGTAAAAAAAATAGTCAAAAGTATTATTTTGAGTTAGGCAGTGGATGGTGAGCAAAAAAACCATTTGGGAGCTTCTGTAACTGTCTAAACGATGGTTTGAAAGACAATTTTACTTATTATAAAGACCTCTCTTTGTAAGAATCTTGTAAGAATCTTGTACTTACAGTAAAGCCTCCTTAATCCAGCATTCTATAGTCCGGAATTGTCTATAATCCGGCATCAACGGCAATAGACACAAATTACAGAATTGCCTTCACAATGTACATTATAAAGTGAGCAACTCGACAGCTAATAAAAAAAAATAGTTGTACGAAGCAAGTAGATATTAGATCTTTTTCCAGCCTTCTACCAGTGCTGTTGTTAAAAACCACAAATACTATACTACAGTACTGTACTGTATTTCACACTGTATTAAAATTTATTTCATTATGTACTGTACTTAAAAATGCATTTTGATATTTTTCCTGTACTTATATATTGATTTATATTGTTTAAATAACCCATGTTTAAATAATATATACATACAGTAAAATTTTGTTGTGCAAATTATGTTATTTTTTATACACCTCCTGTATTTTTATAAATAACCTCCATAGTCCGGAATTTTCTTTAATTCGGAAAGCGTCAAGTCCCAAACGTGCCGGATTAAAGAGGTTCTACTGTATTATAAATACCTCTCTTTTGATCCACCACCAATCTTGCGTTTCCGCACTACCGGTTGCCCTTCATCTTCAGGTTCCTTTACTGTTGGCTTTAACTTCATACTAAAGTTCAAATTCAAATTTTCACTTAATTCTTTGAACCCCTAACGGAAAATGTAGAGGGCGTTGTTGATTCATGGAGAGGGTGGTGCTGCCAACCTTGCTTTACTGAGTTGTTTAATTTTCTCTTGTGTTTTCTATGGTGTATGATTGTATAAAAAATGTAATTACTCTGAAAATTAGTTTGTTAATTTAATATTTGGAGAGAATCTTGTTTTATTGATTTCAAACTGTTCAAATACATTAATTTTTATTCCTTCGTTACACATTTTTAAAGTTTTGAAATTTTCTTCCATTCCTTTGATGTTGTGGCCATATTCTGTTAGACGATCTGCAAATTTTAATTTATAGTATTTTTTAGGAAATCTAATTTTGAAAGATCCACCCGTTTGGTCTATGTAATGTTTTGGAGAGTCGTTACATTCAATTTTGTAAATTCCTGTTTTCATAAATTTATTGTTGCATCGTGGTTTAACTCTTAGCGTTTGTTCCAGGCTTCCTGTTGTTTTGAAGGCTATTTGTATTCTAATGACTTAAAAACATTATTGCAGGTATGGTACATGTTTTCTTTAAATTATGCTACAATATATTTGTTTGGCTCGCTATTGTTTTGTTTTTGACAGTTTGTTTTTGTCTTATGATTTTGTTACTGGTTCATATTCATTTTCTATTGATTTAGTTTTTAATATTGCTATTTCATTGATGTAATCTTGTTTGTTCATTGGTATACTTAATGACCTGTGGATGTATGAGTAGTAAGCTGCTAATTTGTGGTTCATCAGGTGGCTCGGTTGTGTGTATTGTATGGCTAGTGGCTGTGTGTTTTCTATATATATTTTAAATTTAAATTTTTGTTCAACTTTTGTGATGGTTAAATCCAAATAATTTAAACTATTATTTTCTTCTATTTCAGACGTAAACCTTAGGTTTGGATGTATATTATTTAAGTATTTGCTGAAAATTTGGATTTGTCTGTGGTTTCCATTGTATAAGTAAAATATATCATCGACATGTCTTTAGTAATGACTGATTTTTTAAAAATATTTATTGTTTTCATACATGAATTTTTTTGTTTTTGCTAGTACATCTTGTTGTTGAAAATATTCTCCTTAATTTTTTAAATAATTTTGTTCTAATCTTGGTGGTTTAAAAAGTTAAGTGAAGAGTTTTAACTTTAGTGTGTAAGTAAAAGCCAAAAGTAAAGTGCACCTGAAGATGGAGGGCAATCTTCGAAACCGGTAGTACAGAAATAACTGAAGATTGGTAGCGGAACAAAATAGAGTTAATTATTTTACCATCTATTGTCAAATACAACCAATCAGGATAATACAGATAGCAAAACAATGGATTATTATAAAGCTCTAAAACATGGAACATGACACTTTCGGACCACTTCATACTCATTTTCACAAAAAAATTAAAATACTGCACGACATAGCCCCAAAAAACCACGGCAATCAATAGAAACTTAAAAAGCGATCCGCAAGTTCCCATTTTTCTTTTTAATTTTATGAAGAAACTGGCTGTACTACCTCAAGCCAGAAGAAGCAAAAGCTCCACTTTCAAGAGCTTTCAAAAGCTTACTTATGAAATATGATGTAGAGAAGTGTTGTTTCTTATTAAGTATTTATGCACAAGCCCTATACATTAACCCAACTAGGCATGCACCTTAAAAATATATTGAAATGGAAGAACAAGAATATTATATTGCTATTGCTTGAATCAATTACTATGTAGATCTGAAGTCTAATTTCCAAATAGCTCAGGCAGGATTTTTGTCATTTAGAAACATTAATTAAGTGAAACCACACTTGGTCAATTAACATTAAGAAAAAAAGAATTTTTTCAACTTTTAACATTCTTCCCTTTATGTCAAACATTTTACCTAGCCGGTTAACTCACAGACAGAGTTATCCACTCTGGATTCTGCTGCTAAGGTGAAGTGATCACCACTGTGGCTGAGATTCGAGTTTCTACAAGCATACCACTTGTGGTTCAAGATGCCCCAAATAAGGGAGGACAGAACCTAGAATGACGAGATTGGTGTACAACTGCAGCCAGTGAGCCAAGGGTACAAGAACAGGTCTGGCCAGTCTCTCAGCCCCTTGGCAGGTATATGCGGATATTAAATCCCGACGATGTGTTCCCCTTGCAAAACCATATTGGGTTTTTCATCAGGGATGGGTACCCTATTGCTTTATTGAATAATGGGGGTTAAGAGAACAACAACCTCCAGTATCACACTGGTGTGGGGAAGCATTTCTACTGCACCCACCCGCCCCAGTATTGGAAATATACAGGTAGGTGTCAGGGCAGGTAACATTAAACTCACCGGCCTGAAGGTGTGCCTAGATTAGGGTGAATGGGTATAAGTCATGTGACCTGACCCCGGCAGACATGCAGCGTGTTGTAACTAAGTTAAATTTATTTTTCAAAGAAAAACTTTTCAAAATGCAATCAGTGTTTTTTTTTTAGTATTTATGGCAAAAAATCTCTGGTGCTTATCCACACTTCACCACCTACCTTCCCAACCACAAATAATGTATGAATGAAGGGGTGAGTGACCACTAAGGAGTTATATGAGGTTCTAATATGCATTTCTCTTATAAATAAATACTATTTTATATTAAATATCTTGAATGACAGTGTAATGTGTTTACTTAAGTTGGCAATATGTTTTGCACTTGTATGACATAATCGAGTAAACGATTGCTGATTGGTCGGCGACCACATCTTGTCCCACTGCTCTTCCAGTCTTCTCGTCTCATACACCACACCATGTGGTCGACGCCGGTCTGTCTGTATGTATCATCATCATGTATCCAGTTTAATCCTTTTACCTTATGGTCGGCCAATTTTGTAGATTAAACTATACAATGTGTTATATTAAAACTAACCTTCACCATTATGTTGGCGTTAACGTCGCCGACATAACAGACAGAATGAAATTACCATTTATTTATATAGCTTGATCAGTCTATAGATGTACGTGTATGGGTGAATGAGTGGGTCAATACCACTGTACATGTATAGGTGGGTGGGTGGGTCAATACCACTGTACGTGTATGGGTAGGTGTGTGGGTTAGTACCACTGTACATCTACAGGTGGGTGGGTGGGTCAATACCACTGTACGTGTATTAAAGTAAGTACCAGTTGGGTGGGTAAGTAAGTTCTGAGAAGCAGCACCTTTTAACAGTGCTTCTAGTGTACTTTCAACTTTTTACAGATTTCCAGAAGTATGAATTTTAATTAAATAGATCCAGTGTACAATCTTCTTGGATCCTCTTTTACATATTATATTAAGTACCCTTTTGTTTAGGAGAGTATTTTTTAATCCATTTTCAATGCAATGTAAATTTATTATTGCCAGCATGGTGACCCAGTGGCTAAGGCTCCGGACTGCAAAGTCCAGGAACCGAGGTTCAGATCCCTAACTGGTTGGTACTTCACTCGTTGAACAAAATTCACACTTGGGCTTGTAGGCGTAGGGCTCAGATATGAACTGGCAAGTGAAGCTTACACTCTAAAAGTACAAACAAATTAAGTACATTAAATAATTGTTAAAGACAATCATATAGAGTTATATTAATGACAAACTATTGGAATCAATTGTGCTCACAAATCAGTTCACTTTTTTAATTCTTTTGCACTTGATTATTGTATTCTTACATATCCAATAACTAATACATGTATAAATACATTTTTACCATATATGCTAATATAAAATAACATAGTTAGTTTCAATTGTTACAATACAGAGAGCACATTTTTAATATAATATTTATGTTTAGTATTGAGGGCGTTTTGAGAGATTTTTAAAGTTTATTGCCTTTTCGGAGGACCAACTAACATCCACGTTAGTAGAGGAAACGCTACAAAAGACGTTACCACGAACGATCACAGGGAGATGCGTTTTATAAGTAGAAAGTAATGAAAAGGAACCAACTATACCTTTTAGAGGAGATAGTACATATCTTGGAGCGAAGAACTGAGAAGATTAGAGTTGAGATGACCGTAGAGATGGATCCACCAGGCCTGGGGTGTCGATGTTGTCCTGTGGTCAGTTTTGAGCACAACACATCACTGAATAGAGTTTGCCTTGAATTAAATGCGGAGTAGATTGAGAGTAGAGAGATTGAGAGACAAAAAAACACGATCACTGACTAATGAAACCAAAAGAGAGGTCACTATAAGAGAGGTCACGGCAATCGCGACGCCGAGCGAACCGTTCTGCGTAGCATCATAAGTTCAACTGGGGTTTAATTTTAGGTATACAGGTGAAGCGTGTTGACGGGGTTCACACCACCGGTTACAAGGGTTAGACAATGTCACCTGATATTTGACTTTTGGAAAGTGCATGTGCATAGAGGCCAGTAATATTATTTAAATTGCAATACAGTAACAGGTGAATATATTATGAGTATTTGAATAACAATGTATGCTTAAGAGATTATAAATACAAATAAGAGGAACAAACTATTAAATTACTTAATTATGAATTACAACTAACTATATGTACAATAACTTGTACTAAGTACGGAACAATTTACATTTAATTTAATTTTTAATTTTTACATTTAATTTTTAATAATATTTACATTTAAATATTAAAATAATATAAAAATGTATGAATGTTTGTAAAGTTTTCCCTAAAAATATGAAATTACCTGTCAAAGCTTGGAAAGTATAAATCAATGTTGAATGGACAAATGTTGGTAACGGTAAAACTTTTTTCTATCTTTCCTGAGTATGGGGCATAGGCTCCAAATTGCACAGTCTTTGGCGTAATCTTGATCTTAGGCTCAACGCCCATACCTTGCAGTCTTACTATCAGTTTCTGAGGATTGTGCTTCACTGATATCTCCAGGATATCTTCATAGCAGTCCTACATCAGAGGATGACAAAGTAAGTTAACAAGTCATATTCCAATCTTTCAATAACCATGAGAGATATTCGTTGGACAATGTTATTTGAAAAAATACCCCTAATCATTATTTGATGCAACTTAAATGGAAGATTAATTGAAATATACCTCCCTAACGCTAAAGTCACAAATACAAAGATGTACTAAATGTTTGACAGCCCCTTCTTTATTTCTAACTATTACAATGCCTTTTGAAATCTTATCAAAGTTGTTACATTTTAATAATAATGAAGAAATTGCAGCCATTATTCATTATTTAATCTTTTATAAAGTAGAGCTTAGTACCACTAAAGTTCGGTTACAGGGTACTAGACCTGGAATTAGTATATTAGGAGGGATGGGACATCAGCAAACTTACCTCAGAAGATATGTCCACTAACATTTTGCAGGAGAGACAACATAAAAATAATTCACTTTACATATTTGTGTTTAGCGAACGTCTTGTCCGAAAATAGTGTTGATGTACTTGTACTCCAAGAAATATATGTTAAAGATCTAGAATGTGGTGCAAGAGGCTATATTCCTAGGTATAGACCAGAGGAGGTTATCGGACATAGAGCTTATGGTGTAGCAACATATGTGAAGCTTGGCAATGATGAGATTAAAGCTGTACACATTAGATATGATGACAATATTTTCAAACTGGCAGTAGAAGTGCCTGTCAGTACTATTGTAAATGTGTACAAACTACCTAATAACTGAGATGCAGTTTTTGAACATTCTGACCTCTGTGTTGGGAACTTTTAACAGTCATCACAGCAAATTGGGTAACTCATCAAACGATGATAATGGTAGACACCTAACCAACTGGGCTCAAACCAACAACTTATTTTCTTGTATTTGATTCTAAAGATACAAGTACTTTCTTCTCAGCTCGTTGGCTTTGGGGTCATTACCCAGACATTTGCTTCTGATCATGTGAACAATTTCTAAGACCCCTAAATATTAGGAGTGTTCTTAATGCCTTCCCCCATTACCAACACATCGCCTATTCTGATATCTCTAGAAATTCAAGTTCTCGTTGTCCAATCTTTTCCACGGCCTAGATGGAACTTTAACTAAGCTGACTAGGAGGCTTTTACATCAAGGCTTCAAGACGATATCAGGTTCATTCTACTCTTAATAAAGAACTATGATCGTTTCACTAGCTTTGTCATTTCCTATGATAAGTTGTGTTCTCCTAGTGACTTTAGGAAAGAAAACATTCCACGATGGAGACCAGTATGTGAGGATCTATCAAAAGAGTTAAAAAAAACACCAAAAACTCTGACACAGCTGGTTCCTTGCTGCACTCTCTTGATTACCCTAGAAGGGAGAACTGGGTAAATACAACAGAAAACCTAAATTTCACCCACAGTAGCAGACTTAGTCCTTACTTCGAAAACTCTCCAACGGTAAGCCCTAGGAAATAGCACTCGGCTTCACCCAAGACCAATGGACTTAGAAAAACGCATTGTCAACTTACCTACATCAACCCACCAATTTTCTGATAAAAAGGTTGAATACAAACGGAATAAGATCAAGGGAATCCCACAGACACTGTTAGAAATCTTCACTCTCCAAAATTTAAATAAGGCGGTCATGGCTCTGCCAGTTGGGAAGACAGGCAAAATTTCTCAAACTTGCTGGTACAAAAGTAAATCAGTGGCTTCTAACAATCTTCAATGCCTTATTCGTAAGAGGTGACATGTCCAAAGCTTTTAAAAGATATAAAATAATAGCTGTTTTGAAGCCAAATAAAAAACTAGAATGAACCAAAAGTACCGCCCTATAGTTCTTTTCAATGTCTACTATAAGTTGTTGGAGAGGCTGATTTTCAACAGAATATCAAATATTCTCAATGACAGCATCCCTGTTGAACAAGCTGGCTTCAGACCTGATCTAATTGTTGTACTAGGTGCCTTGACATCTTTGAAATCTTTCATTGAGAATGTGTTTGAAAAGAAAAGAATGCATCAGCAGCATTTGTAGATCTTTCAGTACAGCCTATGACACAGCCTGGAGGAAGGGCCAGTTACTTAAATTTTACAACTTGATTCTGTGTCCTGGATTGTTGCGATTTCTCAATTCCACCCTTAGCAACAGGTTAATTAAAGAGTGCTTGGGATGCAGAAAAAGTTCTTTTAAGCACCTGAATGATGAACAGCCTCAAGGATCTGTTCTTGTTCCTATTTTATTCACATTCTAAAAAGCAGTACTGAGCATTTCACAGAAATTCTATAAATTTCAACCTTCCACCTCTATTTAGTATTGAGGGTGATTTGAGAGATTTTTAAAGCTTATTGCCTTTTCGGAGGACCAACTAACATCCACATTAGTAGAGGAAACACTACAAAAGACGTTACCACGAACGATCACAGGGAGATGCGTTTTATAAGTAGAAAGTAATGAAAAGGAACTAACTGTACCTTTTAGAGGAGATAGCACATATCTTGGAGCGAAGAACTGAGAAGATGAGAGTTGAGATGACCGTAGAGATGGATCCACCAGGCCTGGGGTGTCGATGTTGTCCAGCGTGGTCAGTTTGTAGCACAACACAACACTGTTAGAGTTCACTTTGAATTGAGACAATATTATTAATTGAAAGTAGAGAGATTGAGAGACGAGAAAAACACGATCACTGACTAATGAAACCCAAAGAGAGGTCACTATAAGAGAGGTCACGGCAGGCGCGACGCCGAGCGAACCGTACTGTATCGCACCATGAGTTCAACTGGGCAGTTAATTTTAGGTAGACGGGTGAAGCGTGTTGACGGGGTTCACACCACCGGATACAAGCGTTAGACAATGTCACCTGATATTTGACTTTTGGCAAGTGCATGTGCATAGAGGCCAGTAATATTATTTAAATTGCAATACAGTAACAGGTGAATATATTATGAGTATGGGAATAACAATTTATGCTTAAGAGATTATAAATACAAATAAGAGGAACAAACTATTAAATTACTTAATTATGAATTACAACTAACTATATGTACAATAACTTATACTAAGTACGGAACAACCTCACAGACTGGCGCTGTTTGCAAAGAAACCCTCATACACCGGAGCAAAGTTCTTCAACTTTCTCCCAAGTCATCTTAAAGAAGAAAAGAGTCTGTCAACACTTAGGAGACACCTTACAGCCTGAATGGCGGAGATGGCTTTCTACACTCTTGAAGAATTTATGAACTGGCACAATACAACACCTAACATGTATTCAATTTTATGTATTGACGCATATTCTGTGCTCAAGGTTCATGAATAAAGTCTACTTTGATTGATTGATTGATTTAGATTGATCTCTCTGTTTTAAAAGTCACCTACATAAAACAGTAACTATAGTGAGAACCAGAACTAAAATTGTGCAGCAACTTGTTGGATCATTGTAGGGAGCTAACTCAGAAGTCCTGAGTACTACTGTTTTGTCCCTGGTTTACTCCACTGCTGAATATTGAGCTCCATGTGGCTTAGTAGTACATATGTACAAGAGTTTGATATAAAACTAAATAGGGTGATGAGGGCTATCAGTGAATCCCTCATTGCAACCCATCTACCATTTGCTGTGCGATATAGCCCTTCAGTTATAAGACACCAAGAGGCACTTCTCAGAGAGTTTAAAAAGATCCTATCTACTCCGAATCTTCCCATTTTGAAAGATATCCCACAATGTGCAGAGTGACTTAAACTCTTCTCAACGACTAGCTTTCCATTTATTCTCAAACAAAAGAAAAAAGAAAAAAAAACTAGGAGATTTATCTAAGGCTGTTTGATGATCGAAACAAATTTCTGGTATTAGAACCTATGACCATCAGCAGTGGAATGAACCCTCCTTGTAAGAAATGGATTAAGTTGAGTCGCTATAGCGTGGGTGTTGGAAGATGCAACTAATAAAAATGTTATTGGGGAATGGCAAATAATCAGTCATGTGATTGCGGATTTGAAGTTAAAACTATGGATTATGTAGTAAATGACTGCCCATTGCGTTCTTTTCAAGGAGGATTAGCTGAATCAAGGAAGCAGGTTTTGAATGGTTTCAAAACCTGGATTTAGCTCTGTGACGGGAGATCAATATTTAAACACTAAGACACAAGTACTTTGTAATCTAGATTTTATTTTGATATTTTTGTATCTGTGTAATTGTTTAAATCTTTTTTTAGTTCAGTAGCTAGTCTATGGAAGCCATATGATAATATGTATTACAAATTTGTAAAATTTGTGAATACCTCGTAATTTACTAATACAATAATAAATTCCTGAGAATTTACTAATTCGTAAATTCCTGAGAATAAATCCTGTAAGAAGATCAAGAAGATTATGCATATGTAGAATTATTTTGTTACATGTTGTAACTAAGTGCCAATTTTCACTTTCACTTCTGAAGTATTTCAAATCCTTTTTAAGCCTACAGTTACATTTTTCTGTGGTGGCGGGCAAGGGCTTTGCAAGGGTCATTTTAAAAAATCATAAAAAATTCAAATATAAACCGAATGAAATAATGTTACCAACATTGTATTCCCTAAATCCCATATAACATTTATGTATAACAAATAAAAATCTAATATTAAAAAACATTTTTTATTGATGTTCAAAATAATTTTTTTTGCTATTTCAATATCAAAATTGGGGGGGAGGCAAGCTTTAAACACCTAATAATAATAAAGTGACATGAATTCGAAGATGGTCAAAAGTTTCAAAATGTTGTCTAGTTTTCAAAAATATAACATTTATTATTATTACAATCACAAATATAGCCTATAATATCATAAATCCTCAAGAGTATAAAAATGCAAATTTCAGACTGTTGTGCAATTAGCAATAAAAATGTCATAAAACAAAATGTAAAATTTACAAAACTAATGTTATATAGAAGAAAACCTTCTCCAGAATATGAAGCACATGAAAATGTTACTTACTTGTTATTTTTAACTAAGCAGAATATGAACAATAAATGAAAATGTAGTCTATGTTACTAGGTAAGTCACTAGACCTATCACAATAGTTGAACATTTATAACAGTCTCACATCAAATAATAACATATGTTTACAACATACAAACATAAACAATATGTAACATAACACAGTAAAAATAAACATTTTTCAATTACTAACACTTTCAACAACGAACTAATGCATATCTACTAGTTCGAGCAGCTGACGCGCGGGCTCAGATTGACAGTCAGAAATCTCAGCTGTTTGACCGGCGATGTTTTTTATAATAATGTTATATTATTCACAGATGTTCCAAAGGCATCAAAGTTACAAGTAATAAAAGTTGACTCTTATGAAACATAATGATATGATTTATAACTCAATTTAATAATATTTATATATAATGAAACTGCTTGAAAAAAAGATGTTATGACCGTCGAATATCGACAATTGCTATCTCACAAACAACTTTTGACCATTGAAAATCTATGTTTGCCACTTCTAGTATTAACTAACGTTCAGCTCACTAGAGGTCAGCTTTGGCACAGGAGATTATGCTTTCAGTGCAAGATAGAAAGCAGTTCTTGAACAGAAATTTTAATTTTACAAGTATCCTTCTTACAGGTCATGGAACCAGTTTTAAGACAAATTCATACTTAGCAAATGATTTTCAAAGCAACATTTTCGATATTTAAATTCATACATACAGTATCTTTGGTAAACTGTAGAAATACAATTTCAAATTCTCTTATAAACTTCCGAAATAAGTTTTCAAATTCATGACAAAGTCAATAATATGTAGGTACCTCTGCTCCAGGAGTGAATCCTATGATCAACAGTTCAGCAGTTTTTGGAAGGAAAACTGAACTGGTTTTACTTAAGAAAAAAGGTGTCTCTTGTTCCTTCCGCTTCTTACCAGACAATACTCTGCCAGTCCAATTAGCCTCTATAGTCCCACTAAAAACATAATAACAAACTTGACAAACAATAGTGTGTCATTAGGATCTACTCAAATACAATAGTTGAAGTAGTCACAATGAATGCGTAGTACTCTAGGTAGCACAGAACAGTGTGAGTAAGACACAGCTTTCAGAATATTATAAAAAATGTAATTTATCAGTAGACAAGTGCCATATTACATAATAATTCAGATGCTCAACACAATCTTATGTTATAACATTTTAAATTACACAATGTTTTATTCAATGGCCACTAGAATGCAGATGAATGCCTTATCAATTAGTACTGTTATTTACTTGGGAAGCAAGTACACAATGTTTTATTGTCTTAGCCATTTTCAGTTGTACACCTCTAATGTTTGCAGAATTAATTTACCTTAATCAAGTATTTATTAATTTTGCACACTGTCTTTTCTTATTAATCTCTCATGTTAGTTAACCATACGATATATATATATATATATATATATATTAACATTTATATAAACAATAAACAATTATACATATAAGAAACAACACACACAATGACAACTAACCACCAAATCAAAAATATATTTACTAATTTAACATATGTTTCCTTTATGATAATTATTTATTTAATTTTATTTGTTTTGTAAACACATAACACCTATGAAGATGGCATAAATGCCGAAACCGGTCGTGTTCATTTAATAAAAAACTGTAAGGGTGCTCAGTTATTATTTTTTATTATAACATTATCATAAATAGCAGCCCTAGGATTTACAACTTTTCTACTAATAATGGCTAACAACCAGAATGTAATCCAAAAATGTAAGTACATAACACTTAAGGTAGCTACTTTAAAAGAAGACATAAAATTTAACAAAAATTGTCTGAAGTCAAATGCCATTCCAAAATATGTCCAATTGTTTACTAAATGTAATTCAACCGAAGCACAAAAAGCTTTAGACACTGAAATGAAATGAAAATGAAATGAAAATTGTCTTTATTAGGCGGAGTTAGGACTATTAAGTCCTCTCTTCCACTCAACCTTATTTCCAAAAATATGTTGTTTTTTTTCAACTATATGAAATATACACAGTACATTTTACAGTTTCTTAAATATCTACTTGTATATTCTTAAACAAAAACAATAACTTATATCTAACATTTTATTGATAAAAATGGCAAAAGAATATTACTGATATTAAAATAATAAAGACATAAATCAATATTCAGAAATTAATTATTTCTAATATCATACATTCCACATACATACAAATCACACATGAACCACAGCCCCCGCAACCCCCACCCACCCCTACCAGCCCTGCAGAAGCCGGTCCTTTACCTCCAACCCGAAACGAGCGTGCTTATCAATGGTCCTGATGTTATCAGGGAGCAAATTCCATAAACGACAAGCAGAAACGGTAAAAGATTTGCTATAGAGAGTGGTGTAATGAATAGGCACTGATAGTAGGGAGGCTCCCTGACGTGTATTTCTGGTACTGATTTCGGAGATGAACTTGAAACGCTCGGACAAGTATTCAGGAGATCTAGTGTTTAAAATATTGAACACAAGAATAAGGATGTGGTATTCACGAAATTGTTTTAGTTTGAGCATCCGTAACGGTTTGTAGAAAGGAGAAACATGATCATCCCGTCTTAAATTGAATATAAATCTAATGCAGAAGTTCTGTGCTCTTTGAAGCTTGTCCGAGAGCTTAACAGTCATATCATTGATCACCACGTCACAGTAGTTGAAATGAGGCAGAACCAGAGTTTTTACTAGCATCACTTTCACAGAAAATGGCAGATAGGAAGCACATCGTTTAAGACTATGAATGCCAGCAAACACCCTACTGCATACCAACGTAACATGATCAGTCCAACCCAAAGTTTTAGTCATAGTAAGTCCTAGATTCTTTACACTGTCGGAGTAGTCGAGAGTATTGTCATTTAGTCTCAGTCTAGGGAAATCAGTGAAATTGATTTGTCGAAGTAGTCTAGAATGTCCAATAAGGATAGTCTTGGTTTTATTATCATTTAACATTAGTCCATGTCTCTGAGCCCAACCAGCTATTGCAGCAATATCAAGGTTCATTTGTGAAACCGCTCGGTGGGACACAGCAATAGGGAAATGTTGGTAAATCTGTAAGTCATCAGCGTACAAGTGACATTTAGAGAAGCATATGTCAGATGTTACATCATCAATGTAAAGTGAGAAAAGTAGAGGTCCCAGAACGGATCCCTGTGGCACACCTCTGATCACAGGTTTCCATTCGGACGTGCCCTCTCCAGTACGCACACACTGGCGACGACCCGACAAGTAGGACACGACCCAGTCCACACAGTTATCAGAAAACCCGTATTTTTTAAGTTTCATAAGGAGTAAAGGATAGTAAACGCAGTCAAAAGCTTTAGAGAAGTCAAAAAGTGTTAGTATTGAAAGATTACTCTTGTCCATTGCATGCCGTATATCATCGGTGATTTTCAGAAGGGCTGTTGTAGTGCTGTGATTAGGGCGGAAGCCAGATTGAAAGTTAGATATTAGTTTACTGTTTGAAAGATAATCATAAATTTGCTTATGAACAATTCTCTCGAGGCATTTGGACAGGGCGGGAAGAATACTTATTGGCCTTAAATCAGAGGGAGATAAAGGATTTGAAGTTTTAGGCAAAGGTTGAACAATAGCAGACTTCCAGGCACTAGGGAAAATAGCTGATATTAAAGAAAAATTAAATATTGCTGTAATGATTGGTAGTGTAACGGGTAGGGTAAGTTTGATAAATTTTATTGGAATACTGTCAGCTCCGACTGCGTTACTAGTTGTCCAATTCAAGGCTTTTAGCACTTCTTCATCAGTAGCCAAACGGAATGAAAATTTATGGAAAGGCCTAGGAAAGGGAGAACTGGTTAGTTCATTAACGTAAATTTTGGCTTTTGATAAATCAATAGGAATATTAGTGAAATAATCATTAATAACATCAAGGTCGATGTTGATGGAAACAGTAGGGTTTGACTTCCCAATCCCCAGCTCCTTAACTTTTGTCCAGAGTGATTTAGTAGACTTTTTCTTGTCAGATAATGATCGGTAATAATGTCTAATTTTAGAGTTACGGATCTGTTGCTGGGTTTGGTTTCTTAATCTCTTATACGCATCCCAATCATGGGCACATTTAGATCTTTTTGCCTTGCGGAAGCATGCATCTCGTTGCTTTTGCATTCTACGTATTTGATCTGTGATCCAGGGTGCAGGCTTTTTTGTAATCCTTTTTTTTATAAGTGGAGCATGTAGATCAAGAAGATAGTTCATAAATACGTTGAACTTATTGACCATTGTGTCAATATTGGTAAGTTCAAGAATATCATTCCATGGAAGGGACATTGCATCAAAGATAAGTGAATCAGGATTAATGCTTTTATAATCTCTGTATTGGACGAATTTGGCACTCTGCTTTTGAGGATGAAGGTTGTAAACACAGAAAATAAGGTCATGCTTTGAAAGTCCAGGAGCTGGAACTTGACAGTGATATGCGACTAGGTCAGGGTCACAAACCGCCATAACGTCAAGCCAGGTGTCGGCTGTAGAAGTGTGATGAGTAGCTTTTAGTGGCAGTATAGTCATACTAAATGATCGAAACATATTTGTTAAAAAAGTTTTGTCGTAAGTAAGTGGTCCCAGTAAATCAGTATTGAAGTCACCCATGACAATGACATGACTGTAGCGAGGCAATAGGTCTAGCAGTGCGAGTTCATATTCTGCCAGATATCCAAGATGAGGTGCCCTATAACACACACTGACAAGGACATGTGTTACACCAACACAAACGTCAAGAAACATAAACTCTGGTCGGCCAGGTCGGGAAGTATCAGAGCGAAGTACAACGAATGAATTAAGGTTTGATTTAGAGTATATAGCAACACCACCGCCAACCTTATGGACCCTGTCATTCCTAAATAATGTGTAGCTAGGAAGACCAACTGTTGCACCAGTGATATTTGGTTTCAGCCACGTTTCACAAACTAAGATTAAATCAAAAGAACAAGGGCTGAATATGTCTCTAAACTCATCAATGTGACATAGAAGTGATTGTGAATTGACATGTGCAATCTTGAGCAGACCATTATAAGGCGATGTTATCTGATTAATGAACTGTGGCAGGGGAAGAGCGCCCTCGCTGGGTGAGGAAGGGTCAGGTCCCGACATCCAGGCGGCGGCAGGCGGGCGGCGGGACGGACGACCGCGGCAACATGAGCAATTCATTCACACAACATTCACACACAACAAAAATTAACCATTCAGACATGAAAAACAACTAAAAACAGCTTGTTGGCTCCCTAATACAATAATAACTTATTTGATGAAAATTGGAAATTAATTTCGAAAACTAATAAAATAAAAAATGATATTACTAAAAAAGAAAATAAATAAATAAATAAAACAAACTCATACAAAAAAAATTAAACACTTAACTAATCATAATAGTAGTGGTGATAAATGTAAATAAATAAGTGAGCTTTTTAATAATTTGAGCATTAGTTGTAAGCAGATTGCTCACATTAAAACGGGTTCTTAAATATAATGAATTAATAAATTAAATTAAAGAGAATTATAGGATTAGCACATGTATCAGAACATTTTATAAATAAACAAATAACATTATACACTGGGATGCTTTTATAAACTAAAATTAATAGATATAATCAAATATATAGGTCTAAATTAAATATATAAAATTAAAAAAATACAGGGGGTTTCCTTAGTACACAGAAATAGATGGATAAAAAATGAATTGGAAACAAAATAATAGGCTACCTTAAATTCGGTTTTGCAAACGAAATCTTATACATAATCTGTGGAACATTTAACGGGCTGACAATGATAAGTAGCGATTGTATTGGACAATTAAACATTTTTGTTTTAAATATTTTAGAGAAAATATTAACTTTAGAAAGAAATAAAACAATTTATACAAATATTCATATAACAATAAATAAAAGACAATTTTAATAATCAACGAGTAAAAAAATAAAAATCAAGTTAAGATAAAGAAAAATAATAATAATGATGATCGTTGAATACAATGATCTAAAATTAAATAGAAGGAAAAGAAAAACTATGACATACCCAAAGTACAATGCAAGAACCTTCACCCCTCAGTTAGTCCCTTCAGAGTTGTAGCGGATCGTTTCCTTCCCTCGGCGTCCTCCCAGATGACTTTTCCATCTGAGGTCCACACCTTCTTGGGGCCATGGAGTTCGACAGCTTTCCTGAGTATGTCAGCTCGTCTTGAAGTCAGGTCCTCTCGAATAGTTAAGCCTGATCCTTTGAGACACCTCTTCTTATTGAAGATGTCACGCCTGTCCCTGTAGCTGCGAAATCGAACGATGATCGGCCGAGGACGCTGCAACTTGCCACTGTCACCCGAGGGTTGAGGCCTGCCGACACGATGGCTTCGCTCCAGTCGTTCCAACGGGAGGTCTACGCCGATCTTCTCTTGGAGCAGCGTCAACACTATCTTATCAGTATCTTCATTCCGATTCTCTGGCACGCCAAAGAACCGAAGATTATTTCGCCGCTGATATTGCTCCAGACCATCTTCTTTTTCCTTGCTCCTTTCTTCGACACGCTGGATTTCAACCTTCTGTTTGCTGACTTCATTGCTTAATTCTTCAATGCGGGATTGGGCCTCCTTCAACGATCGAGAAAGAGTGTCAACCACAGCATCACGAACACTCTCCGTCATACGAGACACGACCCTATTCACAAATGAGTCATCGTTGAGGCATCTGAGAACAGCATTCTCAATGTCCCTGACGTTCATTGTGGTGCTCGGTGGGGAGCTGGACAGCAAGCAGTCGTCCGGCGAAGGAGGCAGTGGAGATCTAGTGTACGATAAGGAGCGCTCCAGTCCACGCTTATCGCTTAATGTCTTGCCCTTCGCCCTCCCACGTCTAGGCGACCTTGGCATTTACAAAAGATTTAAAGAAATTTATAAATTTACAAGTAATGAATTGTGGAAACAAAAAAATAGCCGTTCACTGACACTAGTAGCTGTAAAACACACAACTGTGCAAAAACCCAATTAAAACTGATTTAAACAAACCAACGAAAATCACTATTTTTTAGGGAGCCGAACAAACAACGTGCACTCACTCTAGCATGTCTTATCTCTCTCTCTGACACTGCTAAGACAATTTGGATAAAAGAAGAGATCAACTGTCTTTACTCTAAATTAAACAATTTAAAAAATACCTTACTAAAAGTTAAAGAAGAAATGAGTTCATTATACCTTCCTGAAAGTCTAGAAGAAATTGATGAAATGATTAACGTTTGGATTTTACCTATATTACATAAGAAAAGACATACTCATGAAAAGAAATTAAAAAATTTGATAGACATTCAACATAATAATGTGAATTCAGACTATGAAGTTAACAATAAAAATTCTTTCCTAAAATTCAAAACTTAACAAATATCCAATTTAATGACGAAGAAAATGATATGCTTAGTAAATGCATTAAATATAATATTAATTTAGATAGAAAACCACAAAATATTGAAGATGATTTAATCAACATAGATATCGGAATCAAATATCAAGATATTAATAATCAAGAATCTTTGAGGCATAATTTCATACATGAACTAGAAAAAACAAAACTTAAAACATCTAATCGAATGAGAGATTCTGGCCAAAAAGACATGACAATAATAAATGAAATATCAACGAAACTGATAGAGAACGATGCTATTCTTACTAAAGCAGATAAGGGTAACACAACTGTAATTATAAAACAAGAAGACTATAAAGAAAAAGTATTTGATTTTATAAACAACAACCCATTTAAAATTTTACACAAAGATCCTACTGCTGATTATCTAAAAACATTGAATTCTACCATCACAAAAAGTAAAATTCTTTCTACAATAGAAAAGAACAGACTAAAACAAATCAATCAAAAAGCTCCTAAAATGAGAGGCCAACCTAAAACACATAAAAACGGAATCCCAATCAGACCTGTAGTTAATTACCAAAATGCCCCTTCATACAAATTATGCAAGTTCCTCAATCAATTTATCAAAAACAACATACAATACACAAATAATTTTAACATCAAAAACAGACTAGAGTTAATAGAGAATATAAAAAAAATCAACATTCCAGAAGATTCTTCATTTATTTCTTTTGATGTACAAAATATGTACTCAAACATTCCAATTAATGAAACAATAAAAATTCTTCGTGGAAATTTAGAAAAAAGCATGAATAACCTAACTGAATCCAACATCAACGATATAATCAACCTAACAAAAGTAAGTGTAAATCAGAACTACTTTGAATTTAATGATAAATTTTACAAACAAGAGGAAGGTTTGGCAATGGGATCTCCTCTTTCAGGTCTTCTTGCTGATATTTACATGAATGATTTAGAATCATCAAAAATAATTAATGATAAAAATACCTTTAGAAACAACTTAATTTATTGGTTTCGTTACGTTGCTGATATTATTTGCTTATTCAAAGGAACAAAAGATCAACAAATTCAACTTCTAAACTATCTGAATTCCATCTCTAAAACAATCAAAATTACAATGGAAAGCCAAAATAAAGAAATTAACTTTTTAGATTTAACAATTTATCAAAATTCATCAAAACATAAATTTAAAATTTACAGAAAGAACACTCAATCAGATCTTATAATCCCAATAAATTCCAATCATCCATGGTGTCATAAGATGGCTTCATTTCGAGCTCTTATTAAAAGACTAGTAGAAGTACCGATGAACAAACATGATTTCAATGAAGAATTCAAAGTAATCAAACAAATAGCAATAGCTAATGGTTACAAACCTTCCACAATTGACAAAACATTACATAAAATGAAAATAAAAAATAGAAACATTTGTCAAGAAGAACCAGAAAATAGAGCATTCATCTGTGTTCCCCACAACACAATACTTAATAAAGCAATTAGAAAAACCTTTAAGAAAGAAAAATTCAAAATTGGTTTTAAAACAAATAACAACGCATTTAACATAATACAAAAGAAATCCACTTCAAAATTACAT
Source organism: Stictocephala bisonia (assembly GCA_035578905.1). Lineage (NCBI taxonomy): Eukaryota > Metazoa > Arthropoda > Insecta > Hemiptera > Membracidae > Stictocephala > Stictocephala bisonia. The sequence goes on along the minus strand of JAQJVL010000562.1, from coordinate 232,382 downwards.
AAAACCCAAGGTATATTTGACAAATCAGGAATTTACAAAATTGAATGTACAGACTGCCCAAACTATTATATTGGACAAACAGGACGATCTTTTAAACGAAGATTTAATGAACACATACCAGCTCTAAAATCAAACAACAGAACTTCAATGAAATCTTCCTTTGCAGAACATTTACTAAACAATAATCACAACTACACAAATATGAAAACAAACATGAAAATTCTAAAATTCGGATCAAAAAGCAAAAAACTAGATTCCCAAGAAGAACTTGAAATTTATAAACACAACCAAGAAAATCCCAATAATTTAATCAACACCATGATAACATAAAAAAGAAACCCAATATTCGAAACAATTATACATATAAGAAACAACACACACAATGACAACTAACCACCAAATCAAAAATATATTTACTAATTTAACATATGTTTCCTTTATGATAATTATTTATTTAATTTTATTTGTTTTGTAAACACATAACACCTATGAAGATGGCATAAATGCTGAAACCGGTCGTGTTCATTTAGTAAAAAACTGTAAGGGTGCTCAGTTATTATTTTTTATTATAACATTATATATATATGTTTCTCCTTTTAAGGGTTTCTTTACAACAAAATTTTTTAGTGATAAAATACCAATTTAATTTAGGGTTAAAACATATAACAGGGGTACAAATGGCAATGGGTTAAACACTTTGACAATATTAAGAGATTCTATGATCATCATTTAAAATCTATTGCATAAATACAAACAATTATTTCAGCATTAAAAAGAAATGAACTTTTCTTTCCAACTCACCATAACATTTGATTTGTTTAAATAGATAGTGCAACAATTAATTGTTTTTGTATTTAATTCCATCAATTAGATGAACCTATATAAAAACTGAAGCAGTACTGCTATGGACAAATGAGTAGCTATTAGATATATGTTAGATAGTGACTGCATGGTGGAAGTCATTGAGTGAGTCTCATTTACACAATAGTTAAACAGTGTACGTACCAGTTTTGTAAAAGTATGCTCTTTTTTACACAATAACCGCACTGAACATAACCAAAGTTGACAACATTTAAGTCCACATAGATGTATGGTACTGTAAGGAGAGCCTTCGTATAGATAGGGATGGTTGCACCATGAACTATCTAAAATCAATGAAAATCAAAAGACAAGAAATAAATAATATTGAAACATTCTTATTTGAGATGTTTATTTATGACTTTGGCGTTTGTAATATGAATATTTAATGCTCTTTTAAAAGAACTGATTTAATTAAACTTTTATGTATTTAATAAAGTACAGTTACCATATTGGTTTGGTAACTGTACAGTGTTATGTGTAGTTTACCATAAATAACAATTCACATTTTGTATCATCAACATAAAAAAGTACACATTTTAAGTAACAAAACTTGTACTTCTCATTGGCACAATCAGTCCAAAGAAAGGTGACAAAGATAATACAAAACAAAATCTTACTGTATAATTTTAATTTATAAATATCGCTCCCCACTGCATTATAAGCTTTATTATACATTATCAGTATTTTTTTGTTTGGTAGCTGCCATAGATGGGAGATCACAATATCCTGACATTCCAGCTATCAGATTTGTTGGGCTTAGAACTACCCTGGAGGTACGTACAGCTTTAAAGATTTGCTGTGGACCAGGGCCGTCCGAAGGGTAGGACAAGCAGGGCGGTCGCCCCAGGCACACGGCCAAGGGGGGTGCTTAATTTTTGTAAATAAGCTGTGAAAACATTTTATGAAGTGGTTAAGGAAAAGCCCTTAAAAAATAATACAAACACTAATTTTCACAGCCGACCAGGAATTAAATAGTAATCAACCGCTTCATAGAGTATGTCTAGACAGCGACCAGCATTAAACCCCCCATAAACGGGCCAGCAATTTCGCGAGCCTGTTGATGAACCTGCTCACAAACATGCTCGGCGTTGCCCATAAATGATCGAGCATGCTTGTAAACATGCTCAGTGTTGCCCACAGACGATCGAAAATGCTCGCGAACATACTCGCCGCCACCTCACAGTAGTCTTACCTCTCTGGCACTGTTCTCATCAGCGTTTGGAAAAATGTCCTTACATTTTTCTACCAAGCAGTCCAAACTTTCCTTTCTTAAAAGTTTTTAGAAAAGTTTCAACTTTTCACGTCCCACAAACACCGCTGTTCCCGATAAAGTTCTATAAATTTCGTCCATAACTGTTTGTTATCGCTGAACGACCTTTTACAACTTATACAAAACACCAAAAACTTTCACTGTAACTGCACAATCAACAAGTCGCCACTGCTTCTTCAACAGGAACACACTGAGCCCCTCCTTCCAAAAGTGTTGCAAATCCAAATAAAGAACATTCCCACCGACCAAGGGTTACCAGCGAGCATGCTCGCGAACATGTTGGTCATTCTCACAGACGGCCGAGCATGGTCTGTGTTGGAGCTCGAGCTTATCGGGTTCGACAGCCCGAGCACCAAACCGATCATGCTCGCCGGATGGAATGCTTGTAGACCCCACACCAGGCGAGCATGTTCGCCGCAAACATGCTTGCCCGTGTTCCTCGCCGTATACTCGGTAAACTAAGAGTACATACAGTGCTTGCAGCCTGCTGCTGCCATTGAACCACCATCGGTCAGCAGCCGGCGAATCAAAGGCGAACCGCCCTCGATATTAAGGACTCCTGTCTTCGCCATTATCGTTCATAATTATGATTTGTATATATACATCTGTTACTCCTAGATTATCTGTACATCATCGGTATTATTTGTTTGATATACTCGTTAATTGTCATTATCACAATCACATTTTATTTCTCTTTTAGGATTCTACAGAATAATTATATGGATTTTTATGGATTCAAATTGGTAAAAGGTCACTTCAGATAACTAGCTACTTGGTAACAGCAATGTTCAATAAAACATTTTTTAAACCTCCTTTTAAATTTTTAAAATTTCTCTATCTCAGCTAGTTTATGTGGTAATTAAGAGAGTAACATACTCGGGTTTGTTTTAAAATATTTTGTAATAGTTTGTTTTAAAAATATTCTTTGTAATAGTCAATTTCTATATATTGTTTTCGTCCAAAAAAGTACATTTAAAACCATAACAATTCAGTTTCAGTTATCCCCGAATTTAAAATTACATCAATTACCAAGCTATCAAAAGCTTTTTACAAATTTAAAAAAGTTCCAAATACTCTCTCTCCTTTATCAATTGAATAGATAATGGATTCAATAAAATCAATCCCTGCAGTTATGGTAGATCTATTAGATCTAAAAACGTGGTGTTGTTTGTCTAATACAGTAGAGCCTCGTTATCCGACATGAGAGTTATCCGACATTCCATTTTAACCAACGTACCCGTACTAAAAACAATAATGTTATAACAACAATCTGAAAATTATACTGTAATGTATTATTGTTCCATAATGACAAAAATTTATGGTCAGGTTTTCTCCCAACCAGTGTGTTGTTTTTTTTTTTCTTCCTGTACTTGACGATACATTGAGTGGGGACTACCATTCGAGCAGGCTACATAACTTTTGTCAATATCTTGAGTGTATGGTATTTTTAGGACAGATCATGCTTGTAGGCAAGGGGAATAGTGATCACGTGATTTATGCACTCTTAATCAGTTTGCAATTTGATTTCCTAACCGGTCAAATTTGTTAGTTTGTTGCATTTAAGTTGTTTGTAGGTTACTTTATTGTGGCTTATTTATCACATTACTGTATTTGCTAAGTTAGGTTTAAAAACAAAAATTTATTTCTGACTGAACACTAACATAGTTTAAGTTGTGTTTGTTTATTTGTTGTACAATACCGTAGTTTTATCAAATTTAGGCCTAGTGAAATAACTTCCAAACATAAAAGAGTAGTAGCATCTGAAAGATAAACTGATGTCATTATAGTAATGATCTACAACACTTAGTTTTTGAGACATTTTCACAACAAAGCATTTATTTATTTTTGTTAATAAAATCTGGACTGTTTAAATAGTATTTAGTGTACATCCTTAATAAAATGAATTTATTAGTACTATTTAGAGTTTTATGATCATTCCTTATTATCAGACTTTTTACTAATCCAACATAGTTACGGCCCGTTTACATCGGATAAGTAAGCTCTACAGTAATTGATTGCTTTCCAGATAAAACGATAACAGGTTGAAAAAAATTGTATAAATGGGCCACTTAACAATTCAAGTAAATGTAACCACCACAATCTGAAACCAATTTTTTCTCAAAAAATTAATGTCATAAAGATAACTCCTTATAAGGACTAATAAGTACTAAATGTTTTCTTGGACCAAGTTTATTTATAATGCTGCCTATCAAAAGTGAAATAATTTGTTTAAAGAACTTTATTTACCTGGAGTTGTATGATGAAATTGATCAATTGTTCTTTGTCAGAGTAGCGTTTGAACGTTGGTTTTATGGTTATATACAAGGGCACAGTTTGGCCCACAGGCAATCCAATATGGTTTTTAAAAGTTATATAAAAGCCATCTTGCTTGAGTACCTTTTCCAAAATATTGGTTGAAAAATGTAAGTCTGCTTGGACAAATCCATTGTTTTCCACCATCACAGTTACTTCTGTTGTTGTTCCAATGACAATATATCCCAAGTCTGCAAGTCACAGGCAGTATCAATACACTTACCCATAGGGACTCTTTTTATATATAAGGTCCTAAAAGTATATTACAATAATGGTAGGCTCTTGAATAATGATAACCCTTATAGGATTAGATTAAGAAATGCTAATTTGAGTTCTGTACCTAAACCAAATTTAACGTTCTATACACGAACATTTAATTTTATAGCACCACGTATATATAATAAATTACCATATAGTATCAAAATTGAAAGCAATGTTCATAGGTTTTTAAAATACTTACGTGAATGGCTATTGTCGCAACAAAACATCGGGGAAATGTTGCAAATTATAAGTTAGCAATCTATTGTATTGTTTGTTTCTTGTCATGTAAATTTTTTTTTTCGTTTTGTGTTTGATAGTATTGTATATATCTATATTAGAAATAGTTTAATTTGCAGAAACGTTTAATAAAAATTTATTTAGTTTTAAACATGGGTAAAAGCACACTTTTAAAGATAATTTCTAAGTAGTCCAATTCAGTGTACACAAAGTAAACTATTCTGCTTTTGAGCTCTATATACCAAATATATTTTTATTTTTGAACGAAGGACCCCCTGAACAGACTTTATCAGTCTTAGGGGCCCTATTATTTTTCTCTCTTATGTAAATTATAAACAGTAAAAGTTTAGATATTTTGGTCAGCCTGGATAGGAATAAAATAAAAAAAAAAAAGTATAACTGTGTATTTATTTGTTTGGTTTTTTACTATACATACTATTGTTGGATAGGTATAAAAAAAAAAATGTACAACTGTGTTTATTTATTACTGTTTGTCTATTTATTACTATACATACTATTGCTGGATAGGTATAAAAAAAAAAATGTACAACTGTGTTTATTTAATACTGTTTGTTTATTTATTACTATACATACTATTTTGTTATAAGTTTAATACATCAGTTAAATGTTATTTGAATGTAACAATAATTCCTCTAATTGAGAGAAAAATAAAGAATTTATTATTATTATTAAAGAATTTATTATTATTACTTTATGAACCATCAAATTTACTTACAGCCTTTAGAAAAAAATTAATAAAGTTTAAACTCAAAAGTTATCATTAAATATACTGTACATGTTTCAAAGTACTATTACTACTTTGATTTGGCTTGGTAACCCATCAGATAAGAGAGACAGGTAGTGCACATCTTATGTTTAACATTGTTTAAGTAGTGAATCAGTCATAACTTGTGAGGCTACCGTAGCACTCTGCTAGGGCAATAAGCAATAGACAGTCATTCAAAGGAGTGGGAGGAGTTGCCAAGCCAGTATGTGTCAGATGGAAAATAAAATCATCTGATGTATTTAAAATGTTGTTTATAACTTAACTTAACCTTGTCATTGTTTTTTGATTTTCTGCTAATGCAATTTAAAAAGTTGTTCTCTTTTATGTGATCGTTGACTATTTTATTTTTACTTTAGTTGTTTTAATTGAGTATTGTGATATTAATTTCTACTTAATAAATTACACGTTTAAAGTTATTTGCGATTGATTTATTTATATGTTTAATTAAATATATAATTTATTTAATAACCAGTCAGGTTATTATGGCTCACACATTATACAAGGCGTGTTTTTAAAGTAAGTACAGTACCGTTTTGGAATCCCACTGCTGTAGCCCTGCGGTTGGCGTTCAGTGCATGTGTGCTGGGTACTACTATCTGTTAGCAAGCCACAGTCGCCGTTACGGAACCATTTGACTGTATTTAAGTTTCCTTATGACTGTTTAAAATTTCTCCTCCGATTAAAAATGCCAGCAACTGTAAAGTACTTGTTGTGATAACTTTTCGTAATGGTAAAAGCATGAAAGCATCATTGATTCACTGAGATATCTGTGAAGTTTAACGAGAAAACAGAATGATTTATGGGATGGTATGGGATAGAGCTTTTAAGATTGCTGTACGAATATGCATGATAAGGAACAAAGTGGAAAACCTTCACTCATTACTGGTGACTTTGTGCAAACAATGATGAAAAAAGTCAGAAAAAACATACACTTTACAACTGCATCAATATGAAATGTGTCTTCAAGGGTCAATGTGTCGATTTATGAAATTGTGACAAAACGCTTGAAGTACCGTAAGTTATGCTTCCGCTAGGTTCCCAAAATACTGACGGAGAATCACAAAGACAAATGTTTGGTGAGAATTAAAAACATAAATGTTTAACCAGTTCTCTCACATTCCTAGAATATTAGAATCGTGATGGTTACGATTTTGTAAAACCAAATTGTCACGATGATAGACTCACGATGAATGTGAGCTGCTTACACGCCCTTAGAATTATGAAAACATACACAGTGCATAATTCACAGTCAGCATCATTTTTAATCGAAGGAGGAATTTTAAACAGTCTTAAGCAATGCAGGAAACTCCTCACAACAAGAATGAGTACTCATATAGATGTAGGGTTAGGGCTTGACTTTTTAGGCACTCTCTCTGTTTGAGTTACAGGGAAAGCTACCGTCTCTACAGTAGAGATAAGAAGAAGCTTGGGCTACTCAGAGGTGGAGGGGACCGAAGACAGAAGTGCTGGACTGGAGGAAATGGTGAGTTTTTTACAAGCCAACCTCAATCATAGTATTGAGGCCTCTACTATACTAGCTAGAATTACAAGAGAAGGAGGGGTGAATGTTGCTCTGATTCAGGAACTATGGATTTGGGATAACTGCATCAAGGATCTTAACATTCCTACATACAGCCTTTATGGGGGATAGGGTGGTCTGAAACCGCAGACGGCCATTTTGGTTGCAGGCATAGACAGTTGGCCCATACCAAAATTCTGTGGAGATGTGGTTGCAGGGGAATTAAACTGCAGGAAGGCAATGGCATCGGTCTACCTCCCATACGACAGGACGGTCCTCCCACCATCAAGAGAGATGGTGGTGTTGGTTGACTACTGCTGAAGCGGGAACCTTGAGCTCGTGGTCAGCTGCGACTCCAACTCTCACAATGAGGTTTGGGGAAGTAGTGACACGAACGAGAGGAGCCTTGCTCTGGTAGAATACCTAGGAGGGACCGATCTTTTGGTATTGAACAGGGGTAGTCTCCCAACCTTTTCGAATATTATTAGGAGGGAGGTTATAGACTAACTATGGCCTCAGCCTCAATGTTACACGACATTAGAGACTGGGAAGTATCGCAGGAACCTTCGTTGGTTTGCTTGCTACTACATCCCGCATTTATGCAGTATCCTACGAGTAGGACATGGTTTTCAGTGTACGGTTATGGTAATTTTTGACGTTTCTATTACTGTTTTAATTTGTTTTTTCAATAAATTAGAAATAAAATTAAGCAAAAAAAGATTTACAATGTACTTCAAAGAAGGACAAATTTAAAATACTCTATTTATGTTCTACAAACTCCCTGACCGACCTGAATTGTGTTCTGTAGCATGTTTTGAAACATTTATCTCAGATTAGACTAATTGTGAAAAAATGTTAGAAATGGACCTGATAATAATAGTTTTTAATCTTTTTCATTTGTTTAACTTAATTCCTTATATTACTAACTAGTTTATTACAAAATAAAGTAGTTTGAAAAACTTGCACATTAATTTTTTGGCAAAGTCGTACACCAGGGGCTGATGGCCGACTAGACAGTCATACATAATAATTAATTTGTTTAGCCTTCCTCACATACAGACTACTTCTGACAGTCATAAATTGACACTACACAATAACAAAAATGAGTTTTTGAACAAAAAATGTTAGTCATTGGGGTACATTTTAAATTTATGTATGCAGCTACACATAGTGAAAACGAAAATACGGCCTTAGCACTGAATGTGTTAAAATACTGTACCGGGTCTTTTGACTGGTATATTTTTGGTTACTCTTTGTTTTTGTTTGCCTGGCTGCCTCAGATCGCTCTTGTGCTGTCGATTTGTTACGTTCATAGAGCCGTTTGTAGATTACGATTGTTTACCTCAGACAGTTCAGTCTTTCTATCTATGTTTCATTTAGTTTTAGTGTTTTTGGGATCATTTTTTGTGTTCCGTGAATTTATTTTCTGTGTTCCTTGGCGTTGACTGCAAGCTCGTCATTCTAGCTTGGCAGCCGATGACGAGATGTTTTGAGGCTAGAAACGTTTATGTAAGTGTTTGTAAAATTGTTTGCTTTTGTAACGGTTTGGTTAAAAATATTGTTTATTGAGCTTTATTTGTCCTCTAATGTGTGTTCACAGATAACAAACTCTACCCAGATGACTCACAGTATACGGGAAAAGCATGCATGCTGTTTAAGAAGTATTTAAGCAACACACACTACACAACCGTCAATTTAAGATACGACGTAGCCGCATTGAACACGTATTAAATCTCAATTTTTACTATATTTTATTTTTATTTTCTTAATTTAAACATTTCACTAAAAGGGGATTATTTAATAACGTTTTTACTTTTATTTCAACCCGGAGCTCCCCAGGGATTCTAACTGACTCCCTGGCCTCGGTGGAATCATGGGATGTGGGCTAAATTGCCAGTTGATTGGTTTTGTTCAAATTTTCAATGTAAATTTCTTTTAAATTTGTTGTAATTTTGTCTTTCTATATAGGCACATCTGTAGTTATATTTGTTGCTTTCACCAATTTTGTGTTCGAAATGTTATTTATGTGTTTCATATTGTATTTCTTGCTTTTGTATTAATATCTGAGATTGTGGCCTTCTGCCGGATTTTCTAAGTAATTTTTAATTCTTTTGTAATAAACAGTTTTTTTTTCGCTCAGCTTCCGAATTGTGGTTTAACCCTACGACTGCCCCCCGTGATCCTATCGCTTGTCTGGTTTTGAGACCTCCCCTGATCCTGCATGACTTCTAGTTTGGTGGGGGATGGGTCTCAATACACAGAAGCTGTGTCGGCATTCATAACTGAATTAGGCTTATCTGAAAAATTACTCTCACCTGAATATTTACACTTACACATTACACATACAAAGAAAACTCTCATTCGCTTAAATTATTAAAAGATTATAATTTCAAGCTATTTTACCTAAAACATATCCTGGAACCAATAACTTGGGAATAGGTTTATGGCCACTCTCATGTTCACAATATGACATCGGATTATCTTTAATGAAATTGTAAGCAATTAATCTTTCTATAGCAAGCCATATATCATTATTAGCTGGAAATATATCCTGCAAAAGACATATAAAATTATATTATTATCGTTGACAAATGAAGCAATTAAATTAAGATAGAATATAATGTTTAAGAAGGGGTCGGTCAATTATGAAAATAATATCAAATCACTAGACATGAACATGCTTAATACAGTAAAACTCGTTTTATCCGGACCCGAATTATCCGGATTCCGGTTCATATGGATCAGCTGGCTGATCCAATGGATGGTGAATATTTGTTTCGTAAAGTTGTTACACCGCCTTAGAAAACATTAAATGTTGTTCTCTCATGGCAGTGCCAGAAATAGTCATGACAGCCGCGTTGCATGCATAGTATCACTGACATGCCTCGTACAGGCATGGTTTATGGTACACAGTAAACTGTACGTACTGTATTGTATTTGATTTATTCTTGGGCGATCCACACGGAGCGCTAGCGTTTCTAGCTGTCATGTCACACACGTTTTATTGTTTCTATTAGTTGCCACTGGGTTGCGTACGTTAACATTTAAGGTTCTAGTACGGTTATTAATATGCTGTAAAACTCTTGAAAAACAACCACTAAGTAAGACTTTTACTTCCACCAAAACTCAAAGTTTTTAATAAAATGTTAATTCACAAATGATTATTCTACTAGTAATGAGAAAATAATTTAACCTTAATAACTCGCTTGGCTAGTGTAGGAAACCAGACCTGGAGTAACTATTGACACTGGTGAAAGTACAACACAAATTTATTTCACAGCATTCATCTTGACAGTACCTTCTAAAATATTACAATTATCTTATCCTATTTTACAAATATACACCTCCTTTAATATACCCTTCTCATCCAATAATAGACAATACAAATTATTTGTTTTAGAAATATTCAATAAAAATTAGTATTAACATTGGCTTTAATATACAGTATGGTAAACCAATAAATTCAAGAAATGTTATTTTACAACAAGCGTCAAAACTCCTTTACTGATAAATCACCATCCTCTATATGATGATATTAATGTCACATTAAGAACTAAACAAGTATTATATATGCAAGACGTCTATACTAAAAAGTGAAAATTATACATTCAATAACAAGTCATACTCAAGAAATAATCAATAAATTAATTCCAATCAAAATTAACAATCAAACAATAATACGAGGGCCGTTCAGAAAGTAACCTCCGGTTGCTCATAGAATAGGAAGTGGAGGGGATAGTGGCATAGTAGCGTTGACGCGCAGGTCTCTTCAGTCGGCATCCAGCCGTGGTACTGTGAAGGTCGTCCGAGTGCTAGTTCGTTTTCTGTAGCTTGTGAAAATGGCGTCTGTCATAGAAAGTCCCGCCAAATGTAAGGTGCGATCTGTCATTCGATTTTTTACAGCCAAGCAGTATTCAGCGGCAGCCATTCATAGAGAATTGTGCACTGTGTATGGATCAAACAATCAATGCAGATTCATACGTTGAAACTTTAAAAAACCTACGAAGGGCAATTCAGAACAAACGACGCGGTTTATTGTCGTCTGGCGTCATTTTCCTTCATGACAACGCCCGACCCCACAGTGCTCGAAAAACCAAAGACCTTCTTGAACAATTTCAATGGGATGTTTTTAGCCATCCACCATACAGCCCAGATTTAGCTCCCAGTGACTTTCATCTGTTCATGCACTTGAAGAAATGGCTGGGCTCTCAGAAGTTTGAGGACGATGAGGAACTCAAGAATGCAGTCTCTGGCTGACTCAAGGCACAGGCGGCCGATTTTTATTCTGAAGGGATTTGTAAGTTAGTGGAAAGATATGATAAGTGTTTGAATGTTTTTGGAAATTATGTTGAAAAATAGCTGAAAGATGTAGTTTTAAGATGTATATAATAAAATATTTTTAATTATGTCTGAGTTTTATTTAAAGCACACCGGAGGTTACTTTCCGAACGGCCCTCGTATATATTATTTATTATATTTTGAAATGTAATAAATACCAACATATTACATAATATACTACACAAAATGATTTACATAAAAAGAATGTATGCAGTCTTTATTATAATACTTGTAAATTAAAATAAAAAAAAAATTATTAAAATCAAAAACTTTTGAACAGAATAAAATTTCAATAAAATTCCCATTTTCAAAGGTATATAAAAATATAAAACAATGAATATATAACATTTCAAGACATACAAAATGTTGCAAATGTAATCCAGTTTTATAATATATCAATACTTTGGTGCTATTAGTAAATGTTTATGTACAGTGTCTTATTAAATTCAAAACGGCAACAATTTTAGGCGTATTTACAAAAGAGCACCTGATCAACGACACGGAAACGTCAGTTTTTCATTTGACTACCAGCCGTCAGTCAATACAGTGTCTGACCTTTTCCTGACAACAAGATAAATGTTCAAAATTTATCCAGAAACCCAATGGTATATAATACAATGTAACTAACGTTCAAACAAATAAAATATTTCTAAAAATGTCATAGTATGATTTTTACAATTTTTTTCCTTGTAAAATAGACCTCAAGAAATAAATTCACAGCAACTAAACGAGTCAAGTTAGAGAAAACTTACATAGGCACCCTTGTAGAGCACATTCTCGCCGTTCCATAGGTGGAATTGGAATCACGATAGCTTTACACTTCGCTTGTTAGTGAATTTTTGAAAATGATATATTTTCGTCTTCTGTTAAGCTTTGTCACAGCTGTCAATGATTGTTTCCAAATTATGAAATTTGTTTTTACCTAAATACTTAGAGCTAATAGATGATTTAAATATAACAGTGGAACATCTTTCAAATGGTATGCATTGTTTTGCATTTTGAGTTTTAAACTGGTGACAAAACTGCGGTGAACAGAGGCTTGCAAAATCGACTAGTAACTAGCTCCTTGGCCAAATGAGTACCACACAAATCGAGTAGTTACTAGTCGCTGGGTCCATATAGAATTAACCCTTACCACGCCGTAAGCGCACATGTTGACTTTGCTCCAAACGCTGTAAGCGCATATACACGTAATAATTAAAAAAATATTATTTTCGTAGTAATGTTTCTAATTTAATCCAGTAATGCATTTGGGTTATGGGCGGTGACTCATGAGAGACACAGCGTGCGGCTCCTGACCTTTGTTGGCCTGTCAATCACTACGTGACAGGTGTTTGTCTGGCAGTGTACATTTCCGCTGCACCGCCCGACGCCATAAATATATATACGCGCAGCTACTGTCGAGCCGAGCGGTTGTCTTTGTCCGCCGCCTTACAGCTTTGAAACTGTGTATTTTGTTGTTTTATCATTACTTTAGTTTAATATATGTTAGTTATTTATAAGTTTTAAGTGTCAATATAAATAATCCGGCCGATTTTGATTTTGTGGAAGCTACTAAATACATCGTAAACAAGTGCTATTTGTATTTACTTATTTTTTATTATATGTGTTATGTGCAGGCCCTGTCTTTTTCAGTTTAAGTAAACGTACTCATTTATACAAATTTCATTGATAGTAATAATATTTTGTATTGATTTATACTGCATAAGTGATCTATGCCTTTCAAGTAAAAGTTTGCTTATTTACATATTCATATACAGGGTGTCCCAAGTAACCAGCCAAACTTGTGGAGGTCATCCCTTGGGTTATAACAAACAACAAATTTCATGTGTACAAATCGTCTATCTCGCTCCATTATCCGGCTATCTGTCTGTATATGTTTTTTACTAAAAACTTAATATCTATAAAGTTATTTAAGATAAAACCATGAAAATTGCTATGAATGTTGATCTTCATAGTGTTTATGTACTATTTAAATATAATTTTTTTACAATAATCGTTTTCAAAATGGCGGCCATTTTAAATTTTTAAAGCCAAATATCTTAATAACCTTAAATTTTACTAAAAACCTGTAAGTTACAAAAAAGTTTAAGAATTTATTTCTACAAATAATTGTATAAAAAATTTTAAGATTATTAACTATTAACTGAGAAATTACAATTTTTATCAAATAAAAATACACTTGATATTAATAATATTGGAAACTTTAGTAAAGTGAAATTTATTTACTAAAAATTAGATTTGTGCTAAATAGATTTTTACAGCTGATTTGGAAATTGAAAATACATACAGTCAATGATTATCAGCTAACTGTAATATTGACAGTTCGTTGTTGGAAAACATCTATTTTTATTTTTTACTGATTGGAGTTTATTACTAAACAAAAACAGTGATGTTAAGGGGTTCTTGAGATAGTTTTTGTGGTTGCACTGGTATTAATATATTAACCAAAATATGAATATGTATATGAACCAAAATGCTTATTTATTCAAATGAAGAATTAGCAGATGTTCATTTTATTTATGGATTAGCTAATGAAAATTCACGTGAGGCAGTACGACTCTATGAAGAAAGATTTCCTCATCGAAGAACTCTTCACCGAGAAACGTTCGTAACTGTTCATAGGTCCCTGAGGGAGCGTGGAACATTTGCTAAAGTTGAAAAGTTGGGTTGTCCAGTTTCATCGACAACTTTTAGAGCTCAAGAAAGAATATTAAATGCCATTGAAGAAACCCCTAGTACGAGTGTCAGAAGGTTGTCACAGGTAGACGGAATGTTAAAAACCTCTGCATGGCATATTTTGAAAGGTCAACAATGGTATCCATATCATATTCAATGAGTCCAAAGTCTTTCTGAAAGAGACTTGCAGCCTAGAATTAATCTGTGTCAATGGTTTTTAGGAAAAATTGCTTTTATTCTACTATTTCTGTCAAGTGTTTTGTTTACCGATGAGGCAGGATTTTTAAGAGAAGGTATTTTCAATTATCAAACAACCACTTTTGGGCTGATTTCAACCCTCATGCTACATCACAATGCAGACACCAAGTACGTTTTTCTCTTAATGGATGTGGATAGGGATTATTGGAGATAAATTGTTAGGACCTATATTTTTGCCAAATAGACTAAACAGAGCATCATATTTAGATTTTTTACAAAATTTGTTACCTGAACTATTAGAAGACATGCCTTTACATAAAAGAAGTTCAATGTGGTTTATGCAGGATGGTGCTCCTGCACATTTTAGAGTCGATGTTAGACTACACTTAAGACAGGTTTTTAGAAACAAATGGGTATCCCGTGGTGGTCCTGTAGCGTGGCCTGCCAGGTCTCCTGATTTAAACCCCCTGGACCTTTTTTTATGGGGTTACCTTAAATATTCGGTAAACCAAACACCTGTCGGAAGTATTGAAATGTTAAGGGAAAGAATATTGGATGGCTGTAATACGATTAGACAGAAACCAGGTGTATTTGAACGAATGAGAAGTTCTATGAAAAATCAGCTAAAACGATGCATAGACATGGATGGTGGGCATTTTTAGCACATGTTGTATGATCACTAGTATATTTTTCTTTTGTTGTTCTTTACTGTTGTTTTTGTGTTGTAATAAACGTCACTTCTAACCTACTCCTACTGTATTTAGTTTTTAGTAAATAAATGTCACTGATATTAATAATTGGAAACTTTACTAAAGTTTCCAATTATTAATATCAGGCGTATTTTTGTTTGATAAAAATTTTAATTTCTCAGTTAATAGTTGTTCAATCTTAAAACTTTTTTTACAGTTATTTGTAGAAATAAATTCTTAAACTTTTTTTTAACTTACAGGTTTTTAGTAAAATTTAAGGTTTTTAAGATATTTGGCTTTAAAAATTTAAAATAGCCGCCATTTTGAAAACGATTATTGTAAAAAAATTAAATTTAAATAGTACATGAACACTATGAAGACCAATATTCATACCAATTTGCATGGTTTTATCTTAAATATTTTCATAGATATTAAGTTTTTAGTAAAAAGCATATACAGACAGATAGCCGGAAAATGGAGCGAGATAGACGATTTGTACACATGAAATTTGTTGTTTGTTATAACCCAAGGAATGACCTCCAGATGTTTGGCTGGTTACTTACGGGACACCCTGTATAAGAAAAAAAGGTAAAGAAGCTAATAAAAGTGTCAAAATGTTATCATATCTTTTATTTTCCTGTACAGAACAATAAAAAAATAATGAGCAACTAAACAATTTTATTTTGATTTTTTACATTAAGTGCTTCATGGAAAATAGGCATTGTATAAATGGCGCTATAAGGATTAAAGCATTCCAATGTTGCAATGGTGTTGGCTGGTGTCTGTCAGTGCTCCTAATCCAACCACATACCTGATATGTTCCCCAAAATGTATTGGGTAGTTACAGTCATGATCAGATTTTGGAAGGATGTTTGTATCTTTGCCTTGGTTAGATGATGGCTAGAGCCTTCAAACTTTTGCAATAGCAACATTTTATTTAGGTTTCCAAATGAGAATCCATACCAAACGATCAGCCTGTATCTGGTATGGCTTCCAGCAAGAGTAAAGTCAGCTTTTCATTGCTGCTTTCCACTCCTATACATTTTATTTGACACAATACATTAATTACCCAGGGAATAAAATATTTTTCTGTTCAGTGAGTTCCTTGTTATCCAATATTAACTTGTTAAGTCTTGCCATGTTAACTTGTTGCCGGATGTAAAACCCAGACTTTTGTAGATTTTTCCCCTTTGTACAATCAATATGTTTTTAAGACCAGTTTTTTGTCCGCCAAAAAGTATTTGGAATATTTTGTTAGGATTTATTGAGATAAAATTTAGTATATTGTTACTACTACTCTGGTGTTAGTGAACTTGTCTTCTAAGGTAAGTTTGCTGATGTCCTATCTCTCCAATATACTAATTCCTGGCCTAGTGCCCTTTAACCTAACCTGAGATAAAATTTACTAAACGAAATTGGTCCCCCATATCTAGAGGCTTGTTTGTGTTTAACTACCCCAGATATTTTCTATTTCATTAGTGAGCATGCAAAAATGTTTTGAATTACTAATAGACAATCCAAATGATTATGAATAAGACAGTTAATTAAATTTATGAAATTAATTTTTATAATCACTTTAGTTCTTTCATAATCTAGGGGCAAAAAAAAGAAGTCATTCAAGCATGAATATTGAAACACTTAAATGTTGTTTAGTTTAGTAAGTTCTAATTATTAAGATGTAAACTATTACCGAATATTCAATGACAACCCAATCTCTTAAGAGATCATCATTTGTGTCGGAAGTAATTTGTCCATTGGTCCAAGGGGAAAACCTCTGAGATGTGAGGCTGGCTACAGCTGAGTACATACAAGTTATTGGAATATTAGGTCTGGGAACACGAGGCTGATTCAAAGTCACTTGTGGTAGAACTCCATGGCCCAACACCAAAACTGGTACTGGCTCCAAATAGTCAATCTGTACAGATACTTGAGTTACAGAATGTCTGACGTAAAGTAGTGCCAGATCACTCTTAGGTTGAAAATAGTAAAACTTTACAATAACACTACAATTTTATTCATATTCAAGGTTCAAGATTTTTATTGCCATAAAACGCATAACAGTACATGGATAAAAGTCAAGATTTTTACAATAAATTTAACAAAACTTTGTACAAAAATTAAAAAATTGTACAATGTACAGACAATTAAAATAAACATAAAATTCAAGCCAATATACAAAATGGCAAGAACAATAAAATTAGATGAAAAACAATTAAAGATAAATTAATTTAAGACTACATCATAGTAATAATGTTAACATATAATCTAGGTCCTAATTCTAAAACTAGTTATGGCTTTCCCAATTTTATATCATCAATTTTATATAGACATTCATCCAGCATTACATGCTTGATTTTTTTTATTTAAATTTAGAGTGGGGCAGTAATTTAATTCTAACAGGCAATGAATTATACAGTTTAGTAGAAATATATAACCAGTTTTTCTGTGAACTGCTATACTTAAACTGTTGAACTCTTAAACAATCTTTATGTTTTGTATTATAAGCACAAAAATCAGCATTGATATTAAAGAAATCTAAATTTCCATGACCAAAACTTAGAAAATGGAATACATTTGTCGGCACTGGTGGCGCAGTGCTGTAACCCAGCTACATGGGGACAAAGTGTTTGGGAGATTGTAGGCGATAGGCTGTATGCTCGGTCCTCTTAATACCGACATGGCGTCCGCTTGGTGGTTGCTATCGGCGTGAACACTACTAGATAAGTCTGGGGTGTCCATGTTGGGTGGTAATCATTGTGCGGATGTTGTGTGGGGGAGATAACTGAGTATCAGGCTTGTCAATTAGCTGAAAATCAGACCAGCACTACGTGGTTCGGATTCCACGTAAAGCTGTAGGTCCCTTAGTTGCCCTGCCTGTTGGGCTATTAATAAATTGCCCTTTCTGAGGAACAGTTGAACTCAGTTAGTAACCAGACTACACTCATCTACACTCATCCTACACTCATAAAACCATTCATATTCGCCTTAAAATATGCACAACGTTGTGTCAGCGTCTCATATATAAGTATAAGTATAAGCATAAAGAGAGTAAAACATTAGAATACCATATTCAACTCTCCTACCTTTAGAAAAAGACCCATCTTTAAACACAAATTGAGTTCTATTTGTTAAATAGGAAAGTACAACCTCAATATAATCAGGATTAAATTCGTAAAAAGAGAGTTTTTTTACTTAAATACAATGTTATACAGTATCAAACGCTTTAGACATATCATCAGACCTAAATATTACATTGTTACCTTGTTCTAGATCATTAACCACATTATGAACTAGCTTAACTAGGAAATGTAATTATAGGCATTACATGTCCTCCTGTTAGGCCTATAACCATACTGTTTATCAGTAAATATACTAAAACTTTCAGTGTTTACTCCGTGTTTACTTCAGTGTTTAAGTGCTCCGATATCTGTTTTTGAAATAAAGATTCAAAAATATTTGACACAATAGGAACAATTGATATAGGTCGATAATTGTTTTCAGCATTCCTATCACCTTTTTTGTAAACAGGTACAACCCTGATATTTTTCAATTGATATGGGAAAACACATCCTTTGATTAGACATTCATTAAAAAGATGTGTTAAAACCTCACTCATATAAATAGCTGAAATCTTCATAATATTAGCAGTTAAACCACATACATCCAAGCACTTGCTATTGTTCAAACATATTTTCTACAGTTACTTGTTTAAATTAGTTTTTTAATTAGCATAATATGTGTTGGTACATATACAGTACAAGTAAACGTCACACAACACAAATTTATTACAATATAAGTACAAAATGCATGAATATTATGGTGATCGATTTTGGTGAACCACGCTCACCTTCCTCAGACCAGAGGGATTCACAAAAGAATCTTGTGAAATTCTTTTGTGAATCCCTCTGGTCTGACGAAGGTGAGCGCGGTTCACCAAAATCGATCACCATAATATTCGTACATTTTGTACTTGTATTGTAATATATTTGTGCATTTTGTGCTTATATTGTAATAAATTTGTGTTGTGTGACGTTTACTTGTATTGTTTAAATTGAAAATTATACTCAGGTCTAGGATATTTATGAACATAAAAATTACTATCATTAATACAACCAGAAATACTATCACTAACTTTCTTAACATGATCAATAAAAAAAGTTTAAATTTATCAGGTGTTATTCCAACAGGAGTTGTAGCAGCTTTACAGTTTTTATTTGCAAGCGTATTAGTGACTTGCCACAACTTTTTGGTTTTATTTGCAGCATTCTGGATCAAATCATTAAAGTATGATATTTTAGAATTTTTAATAGCATACTTGTATTATTTCTTAAATATCTTATATCTATCCATTTATTGTTTATTATCATAAAAGTTACTTAAGTTATATAACATATCACAGTGGTCTTTGAGTTTTTGTAAATTACTATTGTACCATTTGTTATTAGGCTTAGGCCTCTTATTTGAATAACTTAAAAGTGCAAAAGCACCATATACTGCATATAAGAATAGGCCATGAACATTCTTAAACTTATCATTGATATTGTCAATACTATACACATCTATCCAATTGATTTGACATAGCCTATGTATGAAAATTTGTATTCTAAAATCACTTACTAATCTAAATTCTTAGGTGTATTAACATGAAACAAATGGACATTATTAATTAAACTAAAAACAATGGCATTATGATCAGAAGCAACAGTGTGAATGACCTCAGAGAGCCCTTTGGTATTATGTATGTTTGTTACAACATTATCAATACATTTGCTAGAAATTGGCCTGGTAACATTTGTAGTGCAAATATTAATTCCAAAACAATTAAACAAGTTTTGGAGATCACTTCTAAAAACATCATCAGCACTAGGCCTAAAATTTACAATATTGCACTACTTTGCATCCCCCTAAAATAGACTTAACACGTTAAATGTGGCCTACGTTAATTAACGTAGTGCAGCAGTAGCATGCCTGGCGGCCTACGTTGTTTTATGTAGCACTCCTGCTTCAAATGCATTGGTTTAGCATGAGTTTAGCTATTACCAGGAAATTTTGTGTCACTCACCACTTTTTGCCAGTTTTTGTGTTCGAGAATAGTTTGTTTTCTGTTTCCGCCATTTTTGTAGAAGGAGTGACTGTACTAAGTGATAGTAACACTTTCTATGGGATAGTTTGCATTAACTTGTAACAATGACTACATTCGCTCATCTACACTCATTAGAAATCCATATTTGCCCATATCTTGACAATCAGCACCTTAAGAATAGATAAATAAAATATTAGTTAGGAATTAAGGTGAAAAGTGCAGATGAACGATTGTAGTCTTTGTTTTCATTATAAACTAAGGCTGGTTGATCCTCAAAGAGCCATTTATTAATAGCCCCATACCTACAACAACCAAAGGTACTTTAGCTTTTGTGGAATATGAAACATGCCAGTTGTCTGATAGTTGACTAACTGACAACACTGATGCTCAGGTTTCTTTTCAGGTAACATTCAAAACTCAGCCACCAACTAATCCCAACAACTATCTTCAGACTTCTTTGATAGTACCAACGCTAAAGATAATCATTGAGTGGCCTCCTAAAATTAATGACAACTAACTTTATCAGACACAATCTAAATCAAAATCTCCAAAAGTGCAGAAAAAATATTTTAAAAATGTTTAAAGTTCTATTTAGAATTTTGTTATAAGGCCAACAACTGTTAAGAAAACACAATCCAAACTGGTATTTTTAAATCAATATTTAATATACAGCAATTTGTAAAATTCCCATTGTTGAACAATTATTCTGTTTATTTACTCATAAATGTATAAAAAAATTAAATTAGATTAAGCTAAAATATATATGTAATCATAATAATTATTTACAAGTTTACTAATATAGATGACATACAAGCACTTACAAGTATCCCTAGAATGTTTTTTTTTTGTGTGAAATAACTCAAAACACTCATCTGGGTGGTCCGAGAAATCCCGTAATACGCGCGGCGCAGCAGCACACAATGGCCGCTCGGTTGCCATGGCGACGGTGCGTGAAGATCACGATGACAAAAAACGTTGTCATCCTTTCTGTTGTCTTCAAAATTACCTCAATAACCATTTACGTACACGTTAGTATAGTTTTATCACTTAAATTTAGATTAAAGCATTATACCAAACTGAGTGTAATCTTCAAGTACAGTAAAAGCAAGTTGATGCTACAGAAATTTATTTTAAAGGGATTTCTGTATTTGAACATGATTATCATTTTATTACTGGTTAGATTAAGCGTTGTTATAAGTGGCAGAAATAAACACTGTCATTATCTTACCTGTATTGTAAATCGTTGTTGAAATTCTCCAGCTAAGCCAGGGAAGAACCTGACAGAGATAGCAGCAGTTGATTGGGAATTGACATGGCCAAAAGATGGTTCCACGACTATCTTTCCAAATTCCACATCGTCCATGCCCATGGTTGCTGGTGGTGTACAGTTTGACAGGACTTTGAAGTGGAATGGCAACTGACTCATATTTGACAACTTAATCACTTCCTCACAAGTTTCCGTAAACACCTGTTGAATGATAAATAATTGAAGGCAGGCCTATAATTATCACAAAACTTTTCATTAAAAATCACTCACTTATTTATATGTTTGCCCTCTTCCGAGTGTAGCAAATTATTTAAATTTAGTCATTGAATAGAATTATGTAAAACCCTTAAAAATTCATAATCTCCACATACTAAATATATACAGATTTGTACAGTTAAAAAATGCAAAATTCATCTAAATAATAGAACAGTACACTTACCTAAACAGGACAGCTTTATTCCAACAAACGTGTAACCATGAACATTGATTTTAAAGTACACAAATAGTGTATCATTTTTTTAATGCGCAATGCATAAAGAACATACACACATACATTTGTTTTTATGTAAACAGAAAATGCACTTTTTATCAGCAAAAATATTTTAAAATACTTTAAATGTAAGATGTTTAAAAATGTTAAACATATTTTATAACTAAGCTTCATATGATCACTCACTCAAGACAGTCACTGGCATTAGTCTAAGGCACTTCTTGACAAGATTGAATTTTAAAATGTAATATTACATTTTTCTTGGACTCAACTATCAGAAATTGGAGACATTGCTCAGTTCCTCATTTTTTTATTTTTAGAGCAAAATACACATTTTTTAATCAAACATTTTAAAAGTGGAATTTGAAATACAAAATGAATTTGGCATGTATATGAGCTTGAGCTCAACTGATAGGAAAGTTCAAACTCTCTTCATTTTTCAGGTTTTAAAATCACATTTGGCTAAACAGTCTTTTTATCACTTTTGAGATAAATAAGTTTTAACACCATTAAAACTAGGAGTTAACTTCACATAAGGCAAAAAAATTCATATCTGATTTTCATTTTTGCCACTAAAAAACTTGATTTTTCAGAGGCTTAACAACTAAAATGTTTCAAAATGAAAATTATTTTCTAACATTCTTACTTCATACACTACTCATAAGTGGGTATAAAATTGGAAGAATTATTTTCTTTATTTGGAATATTATTTAGAGTTAGGGGGGAAAAGTAAAAATATATGAGCTCTACTAAGCCAAAAATCAAAATTGATGAATACGTTGTAAGAATATTATTTTTTTTTTTAATTCCAATGTTGAGCATCAGATAATACACATTGGGTGATATACCTTACATATATTATTAGGTTTACTTGCTAAATTTGAATATAAGAAATTAAAAAAATGAAGATGAAGGAGTGCCTAGACTCAAACCCACCCCCAGTGTTTGAAGAAATGTATCAACAATCCAGCATTATATGAGATTTTCTGGATAGAAAATAAGAATCTTATTTCCTCCATCAAACAATACCAAGGTTGTTACCCAGCTGTTCTTGGGTGAGAAGTTTGATGTTCTTAGCTGGAAAGCACTACATAGGGTGATTTACGTTAATTTAATCGAATTTGCTAGTGAGGTATGTCTCGTATGATGGGGTTATGCTGAGTGCTCAAGACGTTATAATCTTTTTAAAGAGAGCCTCTATCACCGTATCCATTGGGAGCTATGTTACACTCTACTGAGAGCAATGGGGAGGAGTTGCCATGAAGGTGCCACTTACAGTTCTCATGACATTATTAAGTAGGACATGCTTGTGAGCACTGTTTAGCCATATGGGAGCAAAAAACTCAAAAACTGAATAAATCAGAGATAATAAGGTAGTTGTGCCAAAACTTGCGTGTTGGCTCCCCAAGTTGTTCCTACAATCTGATGCAAAATGCGTTTTTAATATTGGCTCTGTTTTAAAAGATGTCTTTTGCATGCAAGTAATCAACCTAATTTTATTACTATGTACTATAGGTGTTCATTATGATTCAGCTTAATGTCATTCAAAAGTATGTTAAGGTTTTGATTAGCAGTCTGAGACTTTAAGAATATAGATTGTTTTGAGGTGAACAACCAATTTAAGTATCAGAACTAATTAGAAATAAACTGGATATAAAAAATCATCTGTACTATCAACAAATATTACATCAACATCCACACTTAAACAAAAATTAATTCTGTTACAAACCCTGAATCCAAAGTCTATGAGAGTTGTAGAGATGGAGAAGATATGGCGAGCACTCTGGCCTGACATATGTAAAGAGACAGAAGGCCCGCCTTCAACTGTACAAATAGCACTGGCAGCAACCCCCATAAAGGTTCTGGGTCGAAAGGCTATGTTGAGAATTTGAGATTGAAATGGTGCCAGGGTTCCAAACACAGGTGTTAAATCAAAAACCTTAAAAAGTTAATAAATAAATGTTTTGATAGAGCAATGTAATGTAATTTATTACAATTATGGTTATTCATCATCTCTTATAAAATGAAATCCTGGCTGCTCATGTGAAAATTGAGTAGCACCTCAATTACAAAATGTTACAATAAAAATCTGCCTCACTGACACATGTTTAACTAAAGCTATAAATTACATGTTACTTATACATTTTAATCCTTGTTTTTTCCATTAATTACTTTTTTTAGAAAACACAAAAAATCAACAAGAACTAATATTGCAGAATCATAACACAATATATTTATACTTTGAAAAAGTAAATTAGCTAATTTGAAAGAAATGCCCGAAATAGTTATTGCACTTTTTAAATAAGATTGATCTAGCGATTTAGGTATTCATTACCATTAGCTATTGATTTCATATCACTTAAATTGTGTTGTATAGAATTTCTAAATACATTATTAAACCTTCTATATCCAATCTAATCATGATGGTGGACTATGCAGATAGCCAGGTGGTATAGGTATGAAATTAGAGTGATTACACATGTTTTTATAAGCTCCATCTTTACATGACTGATTTTGTGTTTTATTTATTTATTTATTTTTTATTTTTGACAGTACAGTAGCTAGATACTGGTGGGCATCACGAGTGTGAGTTGTTATGGATATTGTATCTTCCTTCCTTATTTTTTACAAGAGACTTTTGATATAATCAATATTATTCTTTCTTTTTAATTTTTCTTTTTACGGCTGTAGTAGCAGACCTGGCAAACTAACCAAATTACCGACACAAATATTACTATTACATGGTATATCCATAAGTAATATAATCAAGGATAAAACTTAATATTTGTTTCGGGATATGTAAAATATTAGTCTTTGGATGCAAAAAGAAATAGTAGTATATTGTGAGAATGGTTCATATAGTCGAGTCCAAGAGCACAGTTAGACTAGGCTATCTGTACTTATACTTTATAAATAATATGCACTCAGCATAATAAATGTACAGTACAAGTAAACGTCACACAACGCAAATTTATTACAATATAAGCACAAAATGCACAAATATACTACAATACAAGCACAAAATGCACAAATATTATGGTGATCGATTTCGGTGAACCACGCTCACCTTCCTCAGACCAGAGGGATCCACAAAAGAATATTAAGGTATTGAATATGATAATATTGATCTTGTGAAATTCTTTTGTGAATCCCTCTGGTCTGAGGAAGGTGAGCGTGGTTCACCGAAATCGATCACCATAGTATTCGTGCATTTTGTGCTTGTATTGTAGTATATTTGTGCATTTTGTGCTTATATTGTAATAAATTTGCGTTGTGTGACGTTTACTTGTACTGTATATGTACCAACACGTATTATGCTAATTAAAAAACTATTTATAATAAATGTAAAAGTATGAGGTATAAATATGATTTTAACAAAAGTAATATGGAAACAATCTTTCAAAACTTGCAGCTTTGGCAGTACCCCACATTGGTCAGTTTTGAACAGATCGAAGCATCATTTACATCTTTTTACGATGTTCTTAGTTCCTTGATCAAGTCATATATACCTTTAAGGTTTTGTGGGGCTTCTTCATTTCCTTGCTGGTTTTCCCAGGATTTGAGGAGGCTGATATCTTTGAAAAAGATACTACACTGTCAATATAAGTCTACCTCCAATATACAGATTTACAGAGAATTTTGCCGTGTACAAACCCAATGTAAGGAGCTTACTGAACTCTGCCAACGACAGTATATTGATGGAGTTGAGAGTGCTATGCAGAGTAATATTAAGGCTTTTTGGGCTCACATAAACCACACAAAGGGTAAACGGAGAATTAATGATTTAATGCATCTTAATGATAAGACTGCAGACAACCCACAAGACATATGCAATCATTTTGCTGAGCATTTTTTATCTAAGTTGCCAATTGGAAGTCTTTCATATGAGAACCTAGTCAACTGCTTACTCTCTTGCAGAGTTTTCTACTTCTTGTGAGAAACTTGAAAGGGTACTGTCTTCCCTTAATGTCGGCACTGGTGGCACAGTGCTGTAACCCAGCTACTTGGGGACAAAGTGTTTGGGAGATTGTAGGCGATAGGTTCCATGCTCGGTTCTCTTAATACCGACACTGCGTCCACTCAATGGTTGCCATCAACATAGACACTACTAGAGAAGTCTGGAGTGTCCGTGTTGAATGGTATTCAAGGTTCAGATGTTGTGTAGGGGAGAGAACTGAGTGTCAGCAGACTTGTCAGTTAGCTGAAAATCAGACCAACACTAAGTGGTTTGGATTCCACGTAAAGCTGTAGTTCCCATAGTTGCCCTGGCTATTGGGCTATTAATAAATAGTCCTTTCTGAGCTAAGTGGAACTCAGATAGTAACAATGACTACACTCGTTCATCTACACTCATCACACTCATTCACTCCTCATATTCGCCCATATATCTCTACAATCGGCGTCTTAGAATTAATAATGAATGAATAATAAAGGAACAATCCAGATGAGATACTTCCATCAATATTAAGATACTGCATTCTGGTTCCTCATATAACGATATATTTCAATTTATTTCTGCAATTAGGAATTTTTCCTCGTTGCTTGAAGACTAGCTTTGTTATACCCATTTAGTAATGGAGTGGAAATGTCTCAGATATAAGAAATTGTAGGCCTCTTTCTATTCAATCGACTCTGGTCAGGGTATTTGAAACTTTAGTTTTAAAAAGACTCTCGTTTCACTATATCTACAGTCCACCATGGTTTCATAAAAGGAAGATCAATCACAACAAATCTCATTATTTAACAAGATGACATCATGTCCGCTTTTATTGGAGGAAAACAAATAGATGATATCTACATTGACCTATCAAAGGCTTTTGATAGAATTAACCATGACCATCTACTGGCTAAACTTAGTGATTTTGGTATTACTGGTCCCATGCTGAAATGGTTTCTAAGTTATTTGAGTGATTGTCACCAGGTGGTTAGATGCAATGGATCAAAATCCAATGCCTTCAGTGTACTTTCTGGAGTCCCCCAGGGTGCCCTTCTGGAGCCTTTATTATTTTCCATCTATATTAATAATATAATTTTAATCATTAAACACTCAAAGATATTACTCTTTGCAATGATGCCAAATTATATAAAGAGGTCACTTCAGAACTTGATTGCAGAGATCTGCATGAGGATTTGAATAATGTATTGCTGTGGTGTTGTAGAAATGAAATGGAGGTTAATGTATCTAAATGTTCTGTACTTACATTCTCCAGATGGACCAATGTGATTACCTTTGAGTACTCCTTTGGAGAAGAACCACTCAGCAGATGTTTTATTATTTAGGATCTTGGGGTGACTATGACATCTTCATTTATTCCAACAAATCACCTGAACTGTATCAGCCGAAAGGCAAATTCAACGCTTGGATTTATTATTAGGGTTTCCAAGGACGTATTTTCCCCTGATGCATTTAGAACACTGTATGTTTAACTTGTACGTCCCATCTTAGACTACTGTTTACCATTGTTGTCACCATATCAAGTGGGACATATAGATTCTCTTGAGAGCATATAGAAGAAATTTCTTCAACTTCTTGGAATGCAGCTCGGCTTTCAATATTCGGAGGTTCCCTTTGAGGACATCAGCCGTCATTTTTTGGTCTTCAATCTTTAAACACCAGGCGCAAGGTCAATGGCTTACTTCTTCTCAAAAAGATTGTCACAGCTACAGTCGATTCCCCTGACCTATTTGGAAGAATAGATTTTCACTGCTCAAGACCTAAGCATATGTTTGAGAGGAAATATTATCAAACACTATATTCTTACCACAGCTCAATACCACGTCTCCATCACCTGTGAAATAGCATACTTGATAATGTTGATTTATTCGCCATGTCTGAGGTAACTTTTAAAAAGGAACTCTTCAAGTTCTTTGGTTAGTGGACTTTTTAATAACTATAAAACGTATGCCTCATTTAATAACTATAAAAGAAATTATATGTATCATATTAATTAATTTAAACTGTATTATCTATGTAAAATGGTGTAACTGCATGAAATAAATAAATAAATAAAATACCATAGTATTCTAGAATGTAGCAGTCTAGATTAAAAAATGTAATGTAATTGAAATTACAAAACCAACTAGATCACCTGTGAAACAATGGGCATTAATGGCTTCTCTTCTAAAAGGATGTTGAATTCTGGAGTAGGATTTTCTGGTTTGAAATACTGCTTCACCGAAGGACACAGAGCTTCATGCATGAGTTTAATTTCTTTATCTTCAGCCTGAGTCTGTAATTAATATGATTATTATCAGTAGTTGAATTCCGCTTTAAGTTAATAAAGTACCAGGTAAAATATTGGTCAAGATATTTACAAGATTTATTTACAACCACTTATTTACAATCCATTCAGTATATATTCATGTCTCGAATAATGTATATTTTTGTCAAAATACTTTTTTGATAAAAGATGTAAAAAAATATTACAACAGTATTTATAATATGGAAGGAAATAAATATGTATCAGACTTGGAGAACATCTCTATAATTATTTATGTACGAGGTGTGTTTTTAAAGTAAGTACTGTTTTGGAATCTTGCCGTTGTAGCGCTGCGATCGGTGATCATTGCATGCACGCTGTGTACCACTATCTGTTGGTAAGCAACAACTGCCATTACGGATCCATCCAAAAGTATTTAAGGTCACTTACAAGTGTTTATAATACCTCCTCCGGAAAAAAAATGCCTCAGACTGTGAAGTATGAGCTGTATAAGTTTTCAGGACTCAAAAGAGGTGAAAGCAGCTGACATTCATTGTGAGGTATGTGATGTTTACGGAGAGAACAGAATGAGTGATGGGATGGTACGGAAATCTGTGAGAGATTTTAAAGATGTCCGTACAATGATAAGGAACGAAGTGGACAACTTTCACTCATTACCGATGACTTAGTGCAAAATGTTGATGAAAACGTCAGAGAAAACAGACGCTTTACAATTGCATTGTTTTGTAGTGAGTGTCTTTAAGCGTCAAGAAGTGTAATTTATGAAATTGTGATAGAACTTTTGAAATACGGAGAGTTATGCTTACGCTTGGTTCCCAAAATGCTGACGGAGAATGACGGGCAAAAATGTTTAGCAAGAATCACAAAAACAAATGTTTAGCCAGTTCTCTCACATTTGTAGAACATTAGAATTGTGATGACGATTTTTTAAACCAAATTGCCACTGTGAAAGATCTCACTATGAATGTCAGCAGCTTTCATGCCCTAAGCGTTAAGAACACTTTCACAGCTCATACTTCACAGTCGGCGGCATTTTCAATCAGACGGCGCATTTCAAACACTTGTAAGACCTTAAATACTATCGAATGGATGCGTAACAGTGGCTGTGGAACAACTGACAGTGGTATACAATTCACATGCATCAAACGCTGATCGCAGTGCTACAACGGCGGAAATCCAAAATGGTACTTACTTTAAAAACATGCCTCATATTTACCTAATTCTCTCTGCTCATTTTCCTATTGTACATGGGTGGATTTAAGAAGGCACTGGGTCAGTCATTGCTAATCCAAATTTGTTCAGACAATGAAACATTTTTTTAACTCTCAGATTTATTTAGTCATGTTTTTCATAATTAATTATCAAACAGCGACAAACTTTTTATGGTGGATAACTTAATTGTTCTTAACACCTTAGACTCTAATATATAATTGCAGTCATCATTTTGTACAGAGGGGAATAGAGAAGTAAAAGGATAAAGTTGATTTTGATTTAGTTTAGGCTAGCTGATTTTTTCTTTTTTATTTTAATTAAAATTCAAACCACTTTTCAATTTAACTAATGAATGTTTAATAACATTCCTTTATTTTAGAGTTAAATCCTCTTTTAAGGATAACTTGAAGATTAAGTATAATTTAATAAAACCAAAAATAAATATTTGATTGATGTATTTTTGGTAGTGAAGTTGGTTAAAATCAAGGTTTGTAAGCAGTTGGTTCTCAGTTCGATCCCAATCAGGGTAATAATACATTTTTCAAAGGATCAGCTGATAACCATGGGCTGTTCACTTGTCATAGGACTATCAATCAATAACACTTTCTAGGGAATAGTCAGCCTTAGTCCATAGCAATGACTACATTTACTCATCTACACAAATCACACTGATTCAAAATCCATATTCGTCCATATTTTATGATCAGCGTTTTAAGAATAAATGGATAAATTATTATTCTCATATTTAGAATATGATTCTATTACAAGTATAATCTATAGCTTAATCCTTTGAGTGCCAGGAGTTTTGCCTAGTATGCATTTGAGAAACCCCAGCCTCGGTGCTCGGTTTGGAAAAACCAACATAACTTTGTTATATCTTGGTATAAATTAAATTCTTTTTATTTTACTTACATAACTATATACTAACTAAAAATAATACTTCTAGTACCATGCTGATAAAAATTGTATTTTTAACACTTAGAAGCCTAAGCTCGTCTACAGCACGGGCGCTGCCTACTATCTGACTTACCTAAGCCTGTCTATAGCACAGGCGCTGCTGACTATCTGACTTGCCTAAGCCCGTGTATATGACGGGCTACCGTATTTTATATAATACTTTCATAATATCAGATAATACGGGATCAGGCTATATCAATATATTTGTTGTGACGAAAAAAAAGTTATAACCAGATGTCTATCGAAAGTCGTTGGTAGTTGCCTTGAACGTCAGTTGTCACCTGACAGCTATTTTGATAAGCTGTGATCGTTGTTCCTATTATTGTTTAGAGTTGTTTATTATTTATAATTCTATAAAGTCATCTGTATTATATGTGCTTGGTGTGAATATTGTATTTTATTTCTGTTTGTACAGTTGTAACTTATTATTTGTAATTTTGTACAGTTTCGTTTTGCGTTTCTTTATGGATCGAAAATAATAACATAAAAATATTCTGTTTTTGTTTTCAGTTATTTCAAGTATTTATGATTTATGATTCAAGTATTTTATTTATGATTTCAATTCTATTGTATTTATGATTTTGTATTTATTTTGAGTATATAATATGTGTATATAATCATGAGTGATCTTAGAAGTGATTCAATTCGTGACATTTTGTCAAGATGATTCAGACGTAGACGATGATTTAGTCAGTGAAGTAAATCTTGAATTTATTGACACAATGAATGAAAAAATTCATAATCCAGTTCTTGACTCAGGCTCAGAGGGGAATTGGATGATGAGGATAAAGAGCCTGCTATTATGTATGCCACATTGCTTTAAATTATATCACACCCAGGCAAATTATTTCAGTTGAACTGAATGTAGCTATTTATGTTTTTTATATAATTTACACAGTTTTTTTTCGCACTTTTGCAATATTTTTGAACATATTATATCTATATATTTCTGAAAGGTGTTTTTACCCTTTAAAATTATATATAACACTCAGTTATCAAATATTTATTTATAGTAGATTGCAGAACTTTTCAATTTTAATACAAAAATGCCTAGGTAACCATAAAAACCAGTGCATAAACGGCCTAGGCTTCAAAGTGTTAAATTAAGGAAACTTTTATTTACCATGAAATTTCTATATAATTTGTTAAGTTTGATTAACATTTAGTCCAGTAAAAATTCCTTACACTACTAGATGACCTTTGTTTCAAAGCATGGCTTGACACAAAAATAAAAACTTCTATCTTTAAAAATAAAGTTTTCATCAACTGTTTTAATTCTAGCAATTTTTAATTTTTTCATTTGCTATATAATAACTTAGGTAAACGTAAAACATTCTTTACAATTAATATTTGTAGACCTATTTTAAATAACACTGATCTTAGTTTCACAAAAATAAAACAATATTTACAAATTCCTATCAACGTTTTGTATGGACAGTTTGTATTTTTATATTGATGTCTTTAATCATATTAGTTTTTTAACAAAATAATGGAATATTCATATTTTGACAAGAACAATTGAATACAATCTTGCTTTTTGTCTTGCTGTCACAATTTGCTATCTATAGATTGCAAACTTTTATTTTCCTCAGCCCCTTCTTTAAAGTATACTTCAGATTAGTGCTTTTTTCTCTGTCTTTAACCCAGTTCTTGTTGAAAAATATTTGTTCTGTTATGTTGCTTCAATTATTTCCAATTTTATTGATGCTATAAACATTTACAGTGTTTCCTTTGTTCATTGGGCTATTAATAAATGGAACTCTCTGAGAAACAGTCAAACTCCATTAGTAACCAGACTACAAAGGTAATCCACACTCATATAATTATTCATATTTGCCTTAAAATACGCTAAAAGTTATGTCTGCATCCCATATGTCAGAATAAGAATTATTCCTTGGTAATGGTTTTACTAACTACAGTTTGATGAATAATTTTTTATTATCTTGTGATTTTAAGGAAATCGTGGTAATTATTACAAAGGTTTTAGAAAGATGTACATAGGTACATTACTTTATTAGTTGTAGTTGCAATTTAAAACAATGTCAGTTAAGTTGTCCTGTGATAATAAAATTATGAATAAACTTCCAAACTGACTAAATGAAGCAGGAGAAATATCAATTTTATGTTCCTCCCCTTCTGCTTTAGAGATGTGTTTTATAATTTTGTTCTGTTGTTCATGGTAACTCTACTTAAAACTCATTTCACTATGAGAAAAAGTGGTAGCAGAATTAAATAAGCAATTATATGAACAGACATAAGAACAAGCATTTTCTAAAACTGGAGGAAAATTGTCACAAAAATAAGATTATAAATTAGCAATACTTTAACATAACAGATAAGTTGTGAGAAGAAAATTAAATGTTTAAATTCAAAATGTTTTCAACAGTGATTAAAAAGAACAAACTAATTGTTCTCAGTGGTCAGCCATAAGCAGCCTTGCGTAATAGGGGATTTAGAAATAGATTTAATAAAAAACAACATATTAATTTTATGGATTCTCTTCCAATCAGCCTTTACTACTGTTTTCATTTATCTAATGAATCAATCATTACCTATTGCATTGACCATCTCTTTTAGATTTTTAAAGAGAATATGCTTCCATTTTTTTCTAATATGTTACTCAATATAATAAATAACTCATATTTAAAAATATTCTTTTTACTTTTGATAATTTTAATACTGATTAAAATCAGTGTTTTTATTCCCGGACAGATGATCAACTATACTTATATAATATATATATAAATAAATAAATAGATATATATATATATATCAGTGGATCCATCCAACATGTGAGAACTGGACGACCCATTTCAGATCGAGCATTCCATCATCCAATTGTCTGTTTCGTCTCTATTAAGTTAAATACTCATGATAGTTATACAATATAACAAGGTTCGGCCTGCAGCCTCGCTTGGGAACTCTGACTTTAGCCCCTTTGTGCAACTCAGCTTTGGTCCTTGCCAAGACACTGTACAGCCCAATTTGTGGATATCAGACTGCGGCCAATAATATTGGGCTGTAACCGGGACATTTTGACACATTCACAATGAATTTTGGTTTTTTAGGGCAGTGGAGCCCAGAAAAATAGTCTTTACTAAAATCTGATTTTAAATTAGGAATCTAGAGAAAAATACCTTTAATCTGACACTCCTCTAAGGTGTGTTTCAAAAGTTTTCAATTTTTAAAAAATTGTTTAGTTTATATACAAAAATTTCATACAGCATATTACTTTTTGACTTAATGCAAATGTTTGTTTCAGTAACCACTTTATCGCAAAGAAATAAAATACAAAAGATGTTTGTACGAATAACTAGCATAAACATTTGTTTCAAAATTTCCTTTCATTTGTTTTGTTAGCAAACAAATCAAACTAAAACTCCTCGGTTGGTTTTTCAGCATTTTCCAATTTTCTCGTGATTTTTTACATTTTTGTTTACTGTAAAACATTCTACAAAAAATTAGGATACTTTAATACAAAGATGAAGAAAATCTATTAAGCCGTTGTTAAGTGAAAACGGAAAAATGTTTTAGCAGGAGAAAGGAAAAATCCTAGAATTTTAGCAATCTTCATATTGTAAGAAATGTTTAACCATGGCGAGAAACCACTTATTACGGCACAATTGCCCTACTTTACACCCTCTAATAGCATAGACTTACTGATTTTTATAGAATTAATCTTTTGTCATCTAGGAGAACAAACTAATTTTAATCGGAAAAATTCCATAACGATTTTGAATACAGCCATTGCCTGCTCATAAGACATGGCTAAACACAGAAAAATCCTGATATTCAACTGATTTAGACACAATTGCTCTCATTTGCACCCTCTAAATTAGACTAAATGATTTTTCTAAACAATAATACTTTGTTTTCTAGGAGAACAAATTGATGCTAAACAAAAAATTATAAAACTAATTTGAACACAGCCATAGACTGCTAGTAGGACAAGGCAAAATCTGTGTAAAAACCTGCCTTTATGACTTACTTCTCCATTGTCTGATCACTTTTCTTAGAGATTTTTAAAGTCTATGAAGCTTAAATTTGACAAAGAGGATCTTCTTATCATGTACTGTAGCTGGGCAATAAGGCTGTGGCAATAAAAAGTGGTCATGTAAGTTGTTTTCACTATGAAATGTTAAAGGTAATTTCCAATACAGTTGACTCGCGGTAGTCCGACACTTAACAGTCCAACACGCTCGGTAGTCCGACGCGGTCGAGCGTGGGTGACCCAAGAAATCTTCCTAGACTGGTATAATAATCATTTTGTCAAAGAAGTAAAACAGCATTTAAAGGCTAATAATCTGCCATTAAAGGCTCTTTTATTATTAGATAATGCTACTGGGCATCCAAAATCAGAAGAATTAAAAGCAAAAACAGCCGATGGATACATCGAGGTCATGTATTTACCGAAAAATACAACTGCTCTGATTCAGCCAATGGATCAGAATGTTATCAATACTCTAAAGGCGCTGAGCGGTAAAGTGAGAGATGAGAAAATTAAATATTTATATCTAAATTGATTCGAAGGACCAGGGAATTTTTATATTTAAAAAACGCCCAAAAAATTAATGTCTATAGAGAGAGCTTGTGGATAATTTGTTGTTACAAAATGGGACAAAAAGTCGAGCAATATGCTTACAAAAATAACTAAAGTTACACACATGAAATGATGAAAACAGTACCTTGTCCAATATTCCAATTAGATGAGGGAAGGTCCGGATACAACCGTTGGTGAGGTGGTAGCGAGGTCCATCAATGTCCTGGAGGGAAACGCAACGAACGACAGTTCTCACTTCATTTTATCTTGAGTCTTCTTACACGAATCACGGTAGAACGCTTCTCGCAAAGTTCATCTGCCACGGAAGCACGCACAAAGAAGATCTTGAAGCACAAACTATGGCGGGAGTTCACACAAGAAATTAAATGTACAAAATATTACACACAAAAATATTAAAAGACGTTTAAGAGTGGTTAACAGAGATTTAGAGAAACAATATAGAAACAGCACGAGGCAGAGGGCCTCCAAAAGTGTATATTAGAGAAGTGCACTGTGAGAGGGACGTTACAAGACCGAGTTTTCTAGACAGAGTTTCTAGACAGAGTGGCGTGGCAAAACCCCGCGTGGTGCAAAACGATTTTAGAACAGTGCATTCCAACCAATCAGATTTCAAGACGACTGACTACGTCATATCGCCTGATTTATGTCGCTTTTAGAAAGCGTTATCCCCCTCTCTCTCTCTCTGTTGAGATATTTCAAATTAAAAAATAATACAACTTAAAATGCGCTCTTGGCTTAAAAACTATTTCTTAATGCTAAAGTGTTAACACATTAAATGCTATTAGAAAGACTTAAAATATAAGTTATAAGTACTGAACAGGCGCATTACAAAAAACGCCTACTTATGGATATTGTTTGCCAACCAGATGCAGACATTACAACACTGTTGAAAAAGTTTGACATTAAGGACGCTATTCTTAATGCAGCTTTTGCGTGGCAACAAGTCCAGCCATCAACACTTATAAAATCCTGGAAAAATGTTTGGCCACATAACCCCCTACTCCAAAATAAAGATGATGAAAACCAACGGGAAGATGACGACAACACCCAAGATAACAATCGTGTAGTGGAAGAAACCATTTTACTTTGTAATCAAACTAACGTCCAACAAGAATTATCGGAAGAACTAATAAGATGGGTGTTAGACGATAACCTGGGTGCAGAACAAACAGATGAAGAGATTCTGCAAGAAATCATAACACAAAACGACACAATTGAAGAGGCCGTGGAGACGGAGAAAAATCCGTGATCAGCTGTGATGAAGCTTTGTCTGCTGCCAACACTTTGATTCGCTGGTGTGAGGAACGTGACCTAGACGTCAACAACGTTTTAGTTTTGAAATACATTCAAGAAAAAGTGATTAACGAAGGTTTGCGTACAAAGAAGCAGAAGAAAATGACAGATTTTTTTTCATGTTTAGTTTATTTACTGTTTTGCAATCTGTTCATATGTGTGTAAGTACAGTACAAACTTTGCTACAATACATACAATCCTGTACTCTTAATGTAGTAAATACAGTTTGTCAATTTCTTAAAATTATCGGCATTAATTACTGTACTTTATTTTTAACCTAGACCTTTGGTCAATACAGTACGTATTTATTTTATGCACATAAATATTCACAAACAGTATGAAATAGCTTTGTTAATACAGTACTGTACATACCTATTGCTTAAAACTATCGTATTTGTTATTGTTTTAAGTTTAAACATCGAATTCAGTCATGATGGGAGGTACATTTGGTAATCCGACGTTTTTGGTAATCCGACACCCTACTGGTCCCGTGACTGTCGGATTATCAAGAGTCAACTGTAACTCTGAAACTGCGCTACTTTGCACCATCCTGAAGTAGACTTAGAGGGTTTTCTACACTATAAAATTTTTTATCTAGGAAAACAATCTGATTTCAATAAGAAAATATTAATACTAACTTAGATACAGCAATGACATGGTCAGGATTCTTGGCCTGTGAAATAAGCTTCTTTAAGACTTATTTCTTCAGAGCCTGATAATCAAGATTATTATAGATTAGAAACTAAGCGTTATAGCACAGGTACTTGTTATATATTGATGCTGTAGGTCGAGCTTTTATATTAATGTAACACATTAGAGGGAACTAAGGGGGAAAGATAAGCAATCATAGAGAACCATACCATAGCGAAGCATGTGTAGTCAGCTAGTATATAAATATATATGTACATATATCTATAGTTGAATCCTGTTATAGTCTTTTTAAACCTAACTTAGTTTTAAGTAAGAGTGCTTTCAAAATAAATCAAGCATTTTATTGATCAGTCCATAGTTCTGGGCGTGTTGTTTGAGTATGCATATCAATGGATTTCCCTCTCCATTCTTGTTAAAAAATAAACATCTTGGACACGGTACCTAGAAAATATTTCCACGTGGTTGGTTGATTTAGTTATTTAATAAAATAATCAAACCAGCTGCTTTTACTCATGTGACATAAGAGTCTACTGCACAGCCTCGAAATACCTACCGTATTTTCTAATTACAGTTTTCTCAGATAGAAAAAAATTAGCTGTTTTTCGTTTTCTTTTAAAAATATGTTTTCATTATTTAATACATTTTTAAATTTTTCTTGTGGCCAATAGGTAAACAAATAAGGTATTGTAAAATTACAATATTATAGAAGAAGCAATATTATATAAATTATTATTGTTATTACTAGTTTTTATTACTCAATCTTTATTCTAGTTTCTTTTATCTTTAATTTCAATAACACAACCACCACCGAGCAAACTATATAGACATAGCAGCCAACCCAAATAAGATTTTGAACAGACTGTATACAATAGATGCAGGAGAGGTATGGTGTGAGATATTTACTATCTCGCTTGCACTACCTCTCCTATCATGGCCCGGTCTGTACCAGCATTTGCTTTTGGCAACAACAGCAAATGAATTTTGATACAAGATTCTAATCATTAGTGACATTGAAAATAGAATAATGAGGAAGTATAAGACATTTGAAATTTGCAAGAACAATGAAGGAAATACTTGTAAATAATGACAAAAATGTGTATATCTCTACTACAGCAGAAGGTTTATGCCAAGTGTTATAAATAGGTTTAAAAAATTCAATTTTCTAGTTGCTTTTACGACTTACAATAACATATCACACTTCACAGCCTAATATTGGGAGTATGTAATTATGGAATATATAAAGTTGACTGCAATTAATTTAATATTTTTTTTATTTGGCTAAACTGATTATTTCAATAAAACATATAAAAATCATGTTCTTGCAATGCTTTACTTTTTGCTGATAAGACATTCAATAGTTTTGTGATTGCAACAATGCCAATCAAATTTAATGAGTTACTTGAGCTGGCAATTGTTAGGTATGAAAATAGTAATATTTTAAAACAAGCTCCATTCCTTTGTGAGTTCCTCTGGTCTGAGGATGGTTAACCACATTGATCAGCATAATATTTGTACTTTCTTGTAATTTAGTATCAAACTTACATTGTGTTTTTGCAAACTAAGAAAAAAACATTTCCAAACTAATCAAACCTTTTTTGTTTCTTTTCGTTTTATAAACTCACTTCTCTTAGTATGCTGTTCAAAGATGACTTAACAGGGAGAGGTTCGATGTAAACAAAAGGTAGAGATCCCC
Organism: Stictocephala bisonia; assembly: GCA_035578905.1. Taxonomy (NCBI): domain Eukaryota; kingdom Metazoa; phylum Arthropoda; class Insecta; order Hemiptera; family Membracidae; genus Stictocephala; species Stictocephala bisonia. Next base: position 193,802 of record JAQJVL010000562.1, on the reverse strand, counting down.
CTGCTGACTCCTTTCTATCCATCAATACCGTAGAACTGACAATATCATCAATATCCTGAAAAATAAACCATTTTGATAACGTAAAAATACATTAAATTATCACAAAACATATCCTTTCAAAGTGTTTTGACGTACCTTGAACATCATGCACTTGGTGCTTGAGAATACTTTGTGACATACTGAGTATGTCACGGGATATGTCATCGGCTTTTAGTTATTTCTAATCGAATAATGTAAGACTCAGCATTGAATGTTAAATCATTGTAAAGCTACGATTCTGGCTTATTGAATACATATATCAATGTTTGCTAAATACTTTTGTCAAACAAACAACAGCATTTAGCTGATCGTAGAACTTTACGATCAGCTGCCAAACTATGCAGTAGCAAGTAACTCATATGTTCTGATGTTTTTATTACCTCATCATGTTGTTGTTTATGTCTCATTAGCTTGGGTTTTGTAAGATTTTAGTTTGTTTGTTATAAAAGTAGTTTTGAATAGTTTTTAGTGATAATCCATAGTAAATATTGAACTGTAATACGTTGTTCAGTTATTATTTTCAACTTTCCATTCTAAGAAGGAAAAATATGTTTGGCATAACCTAAAAACTATACCTTGTTATTTCAAAGATTTATGGGCCTATGTTTCAAACTGATAAAATTATAAGCATGATTTTATCTTAGAACAGAAATATTAATATCTATATATGTGTTTGAAACTGTATAAATAGGTATTACAAAACATACAGAAATTTCTTTGGAATATACCAAAAAAACCTTTACAGGAAAGGAGTATAAACATAAAATGAAATAAACATGTTGAAGGCTACCAAAAAATGTTGACCAAAATAAGATTTCTATAATAAGTTCTGAGCACCAATCAAATAAAAATTAAATTATTTTTAGGTCAGAAATTGTATGGAGTGTGTGAGGTACATAATACAAAAATCTGGAGGAGAAGGTGATCACAAACAATTTCTTTGGGATAAAAATACTTAAAATATAGTATATTATTTATAAAATATGGGATCAAAATAATTTAAATATAGGAGCCTACAACATTTTAACATACTACGTAACAAAAGTAAAAGGGTATTTGTCTTAGTTTTATCATTTTTTTTTTAAATGTATGAACACAACTTCATCTCTTTGGCTGTTCTACAACGATATACGTTGTTTTTGTTTTTACTGAAAAATGTTCAACAACGATATATCATTCTTGAGTTTTGGCCGAAACATGTTTGGCAATGATATATCTTTGTTACATAATAATTTTGCCGTGATTTTTTTTATCAAATAAACAAAACTATATACCAAATGATATATAACTAAATTTCCTTCATGTGAAAAATAACAATTTGAATATCCTTTTATGTTTTTACTTCGTACTAGTTCGATACAAATCACGCTCATTCGGGAGGCTGTGGCACTGCATCGTGCACACTCTTGCTGGTATGACACGTAAAGTCCAGATGTTTTGGCCCGCTAATCAGTTGTTTACACCATGCTTGATTTGATGTTATTGTTTAGTTTTATTACTGATTATGAAGTTATTGAGTATTATGGGTGCAACACGACTGAATTCTCCAATTACTGAAAATCGGTGTTTATGCTGAATGCTTAGTGAAGCATGTCTGTAAGTAGGTAACAAATAAAAAACAATCTGTACATATTGTAAATAATGTATTCATTTGTTAGCATGTTATTATCTTTAAAATTAAAAGTGAGTGTTTTAAAAATAAAAGTTGTTTTTTTAATTTTAAATAAACAGAATGACTTAAACGGGATTGTGAAAATTCCCCTCAATAACATGTAAGATACTGCTTATTTATTTTTCATATAATTTAGGCAAATTTAATCCAAATTACTTGAAATTTTCTGGATCAGTTAACAATTATATGTCCTTTTGAAATAACATACTGTCAATACAAGGGAAAAGAAAATAAAGCATGTTTTATAACTCTAAATTAAATACATATTATATGTAAAAATAAAAATTATAAACTTAAACAATTTTTTAAATATATTTGTGGCCTATTAAACCAAATTAAATATTTATAATTAATTAAAGCGTTAATAAATTAAATATTTATTAACGCTCTAAAAAAACTAAGACTAACTTGAACGATATAATGTAATTTTTAACAAAGTTAACATTTTTTTTAATTAAAACACTGCAAAAACGCCAATTTCAGGGGAAAATTCTTGAGTAATGCACATGTAAAAACCTAAACATTTTTGGCAACATTTTTTGCTGAATAGCCAAATGGTTAATAATGTATTATGAAATTAAAAAATACAAAACGTAAACTTAGTGTACCACATTTTATGTTAAGTTTTTAACACAACTCTAAAAGCATTATAATAAAGTTGAAAGGCTATTAGACTAAGGAAGATTTTACATAAAAAATAGGAAACAAAACATTCCAACCTCGTGTTCAAAATAAGCTATTGTTATAGACTCTGGGTCCCAGGAAAAAGAGTATTTCAATGGAAGAGGTGTTGAATTGACCATTACGACTTCTTTATTGTCTTCAGAGTCCAATGGAATACAACCAAACGTTAAAACATTCAGAGAAAGCTCAATATTTGGAAAATGTAGTTTTCCATTAAGAATGACCTCATCCTGTAACAGTAGATACAATAATGGAGTCACTGTGTAAAGTAATAAGTTTCGTCAAACCAAAACAGCAATACATTAATTTACTTCAATCAATACATTTGTAATAAGATGAATACCAGCATGATTAAAATGTACAATATTACTGACATCACTAATCAATTGTTGACGCCTAGATTAAAGTATGAATCATATAGTTACACTGAAATAATTGATTTAAATGCAAAAATGTTATCTTCCTCTCCTCCTCCTCTGGTTCGCTATATAACCAACAGAGATATCAAAACTCTTATAAGCTCTAGGGATATTAAAAAATATTCACACCAAACACAAGTCATTGGGTGTTATTTAACAAAACTAGAATCTATATTTTCCAATGACAACCGTATCAAGGTGCTATCTACACTATTTGCAAGATAACCAATGTTTCGCCCATAAGTACTGAGCTAGTATATGAAATATATCAGCCATTGAAGTTACAGATTAAACTCTGTAACTATAACTTTATATAGAATACTGGCTAGTAATAATATAAAACCTTCTTACAAAATCTTGAAGACTTTTTAATTTTGTTGAAAAATTATTGCCCAAATAAAAATGTTTATATAACTGCTGATTTCAATATCGATTTATCAAAAACCAACTCACCCTAAATTTAAACTAAATTAAAAAAAAACAATTATTTTTAAATTTAACTTGGACATATGGCTATAAACAAGACTTTCATTCTCCTACAAGAATTTGTAAACAACTGCAACCGGTATTGACAATATACTAACAAATAATTTATATTACGAAGATTCATGTATTAAAAAAGATAATATTGAGCTTGGATTATCTGTTCATTGGACTCTGCTTACTTTACTTGAAAAACAAAAGATAAATCATACATCCCAAAATTTTAAATCTTGTAAAAAATAAATGTACAAAGAGTATTTTTTTAAATGTCTTAGTAACATTAAGAATTTGCAATTCAAATGTAATAATATTTTTAGTGCAGATCAGAACTATAATGTATTCACATTTCAAAACAATCTTTGAGGAGAGCTTTACTTTTGAAACAGATAATCTTTAAGTTCTACATAAAACAGGTTTTAAAAAAGGATGGTTAACGTGAGGTATAAAAATATCAAGTATTAATCCAACTACTGGCAACAAAAAACCCTCTACTGACAAGCCATTTTTGGATATTTTGCAAGGACATTTTCAAAAAATCATTAAAAATAGTATATGTGTAATATATTTTTATATTGCTATACATTTTTTTTAGAAAATTCTGAATTTTATGATAAAGTAGGATTTTCATAAATTTCATTTTTTTAATTTTGTTGTTGAATATTTTGAAAAAAACCTTTCTTGTATTGGGGGGAGGAGGGCATGCCAAGAAAATAAGTAAACATTGAATAAATCAAAATATACAAATTCACAGAAATGTTATATAGTTTCATAAAATATTTATACATTATTAGATATGTTAATAAATTAAATTTTTTTATCACCCTAAAAGCACAACAGCGCAAGAAGTATTTCTTCATTAGAAGAGGCAAGGAATCACCATGATTTTTATTTATTCATAAGACGCCGATCGTCAAGATATGAAATGTTACTCTCTGAATCAGATTATACTGGGGTTCACTCTGTAATATATCTCTTATATCGATTGAACGGTCCAAAAATCCCTATCCATTTTCAAATCTATTTAGAAAGTCCAATATTCAAAAATAAAATATGTACAATGTTATAAAATATTCACATCATATGTCTGAATAGCTTTCAAATTACATAACTAAAGAAATTTTATTTGACATAAACATTCAATGTGCATTTCACCAATATAATGTATAAAATATTTTTATTATTATTATACTAAAAATCATTCAAAAACAATGTTATTTGATTGCACAAACAACGTAAAATAACAAGAAGCTGACGCGAAACACAACGCAGCAGTAATGGCGAAACTGAAAACTGAACTACAGGATTAATTCAGTTCAGAATACGAAAGAAATGCATATCAAAAGTGATATGTCGATAGATCGGGCCATCTAAAATCAAATGATACCAATATGTCGCAAATAAAACATTATTGTTACCATAGAAACTGGATTATTTGCGGCAATGTTTGACCATCAAATTTCCGATGGTCACCAGTAGTTGAGAGTGATAGGGAGTTGAAAAATCGATGGTAACCGGTAGTTGGATTAACAAAAGTACATTACATAGCCTAGGTAAACAGACAAGTGATCACAAATTTATTGAACAGCTTAAAATATATAAAAAAATTTTTAAAAGTGTTCTTAACAATGCCAAGAGAAATTATATTTATGATGTTAAAAATATAGCACAAAATATATTGTTGTTTTTTTTTAGAATGAATTTTTTTATTGGTCCCTTGGGGTTCAAATTATCCAAGTTCCACCATACAATAGAAATAAATATGAATTATTTATAGTAACAAAAAGCTTGAGTATCAACTGCAAACTGAATTTATCGTTTTTATCTAGCATACATACAATTGAATTTGAAACAGAATTACTGACCTTTTGAGGATGCTCCTGATATCGAATGGTTAGCACATCCCTGTAGGTAGCACATTCTAGGTTGCTCTGTATAGGTGGCTTGAACCCTAACATAATGTTTGTTTCTTCCTCAGGATCTAACCTTATCAAGCTTTCATTGAATATTTCACCATTGTCTTCAATTAAAATAAAAGGTGAATTCAGTTCAAGTACTATTGTCACTGGCAAGCGAGCAACACTTTTTAGGGTAAGAGTTCCTGAAACATTTACTAAAATGTATTTAGATGTTTATTACAAATCTGTTAGTTATTTATTTTATCTTCTAAGCTTATTATACTTTTCGAGAGACTATTATATTAAACATTGCATTTTTTCAACATTGTGTTTTTAATATCACTCTTTGAACTTATAATAGAATAAAAATAAGTTATAAAAGATCACAAGTTTAACATATAAATAAATTACTAAAAACTATAGCTTCTGGTTATGACCACGTCAAGGTGTTAGTCACAATATTTACAGCACCAAACATTTTGCCCATAATGTGATGTGGTAACCACTAAGAATGCCAAATCACTATATGAGCAAACATTTTCCTCCTTTAAATATTGTAAATAACACCTTGCCGTGGTCGTTGCCAGAATCATTAGTAAAGACAACGGCCATATAAGCCTACAAATTAAGATATATTCAACTTTGTATATCTAAATGGTTTCAAACAGTAAGTATAAAACTAAACCATTTTAAATCTTAAACTATTTAAAGTAGAGAGGGTTCCAAAAACAATACTATATAACACATTAAATGGTATTTTGAAAAGCTAGAATATTCCTATGATTCACTGCAATGTATTTCCTTGGATAGATATGCCTGCTAAATGGGATTACATAATGGTTATATGATTAAGTAAATCAAAACAGGGGCTATAAACAGATTGATTACAACTACATTTGGCACAGGGGAAATCACACCAAACTTTGAGATTGAATGTGACAAAAAGAACTAAAAGACCTTGACGAGAACAAAATGACAAAAATTATCATCACACACTTTCTTCAAGGTGATTGCTAGTTGTTTTTTGGGCATTATTTGGTCTTCCATGTTGGTAGCTTGTTTATTTATCTTAAACAGAATAATTTCATCAAAGGTTGATATTGTAAAAAAAGTTAAAAACAACTTTTTTCATCAATCCTCAGTTCTTTGCAAAGTCCATTAAAAGCTCCTACTAGTGATTGAACCATTGAAATAGGCCTAAAGAACCATCAGATGAAATTGAAATAACCAGACATAATAAGAGACATCATAAGAAAGCAATATGAGAAGATGGAATCGTAGCAGAAAATTTAAAGTTAGCCGGCTCCAACACTGTATAAGAAATTACAGTATTCAATTTATAAAACACATTTGGTAAACAAAATAATCCCAATGATTGAAAAAAATGGTCATATTCATTAATTACACAAAGAAGAGACAGAGCCAATGCTAAAAATTACAGGAGAATTTCTCTACTTCCATAATTTCACAAGTGAAGAAATACGAGGTACGTCCAGAAAGTAAGTTCCGTTTGGTAATAAAAATAATTTGTCTACAGATACAGAAAAATTATTTATTGCACTAAAATCTACAACTCTTAAACTACTTTTCTACATAACTGCCGAAATTTTGCAGGCATTTGTCATAGCGTGGCACAAGTTTTTGTATGCCTTCTTCATAGAAGGTTGCCGCCTGTGTCTTCAACCATTTGGAAACATTTTCTTTCAGCTCTTCGTCATCGTTGAAGTGTTGACCGCCAAGGAAAGACTTCAGATGTAAGAACAGATGAAAGTCGCTAGGAGTGAGGTCAGGGCTGTACGGAGAATGGTCAAACACGTCCCAGCCAAATCCCATCCGTGGGAAGTGCACTACCCATCCGTTGTGTTTTGTGTTGCTCAGTAAGAATTTTCGGTACCCAACGTGAGCAAAGTTTTCGAAATTTCAGTTTTTCGGTAACAATTTCATGAATTAATGATCGTGAGATTTGGGGGAATTCCATAGCGAGAGCACTCATTGTAAACTTACGGTTTTCCTTGATCTTCTCATCAATCGTGTGAACCAGTTCTTCTGTAATCAAAGATGGACGCCCACTTCGTTCTTCATCATGCACTTCATTACGTCCTTCATTAAACTGTCGGACCCATCTTCTCACCATTGAATCACTCATCGCATTTTGTCCGTAAACTTCGCAAATTTGCCGATAAATGTCAATCGGTTTCACTTTCTTAGCATTCAGAAAACGAATCACAGATCTGATTTCACAAGCGGCGGGATTTTCGATCAACACCGACATTTTAAACAAGCACAACAAAGCGTACGAGACTCAAGACAGCGATCTCAAAATGGCGCACGTTTCTTCTCCTTGATACAGAGCGTCTGCCGCGCATGCGCGGAACTGCGATCGCAGCGCTGCAGCGGATATAAATGGAAACGGAACTTACTTTCTGGACGTACCTCGTACTATGGCAGTTCTAGACCAAACAAATCCTTATACATCAAAATGCTATGAGAAAAATATTCTTTGTACATTTTCCGATTTAAAAAGACGTTTGATAACAGTAAATGCGAAGCTCTTTCAGGTTTTAAAAGAACAGAGCTTGGAACCTCAAAGAGCTCTACGTATGGGATACTAATAAACACAAAATCAAAAGTAAAATGTAAATGGAAAAATTTGAAATAAAAAAGAGATAGACATGAATGTGGTATTTCATCCATTATTACTTAACTGTATTTTTAATAAAGGAACCCAGAAATAGTAAACACAAAAAAATTATGGCGCTCTATGTCAATTTTAACTCAGTGCCATAATCATCTGGCAATGAGGCAGCTAACTGGCAAAGTCAAGTTAGCAATTTAAATGGTTGTTAGCAGATTTTGTTAAAAGAATATGCATTATTAATTATATTCCATAATTAATTGCCTAGGGAATAGGGAAAAATTAAGGGACAATAACGTAGGTGCAAAAAAGTAAATAAAAAGGCCATATCAAATACTCAATGCATTATGATAAGGTGATGATGAGTCATTTTATCCTTAAATACCAACAAATCGTTCTTTTTAGTCACCAGGAGGGTGTTGTCTAGTCGGCTCTGCCACATCACTCCAGGTAAGATTTAATTGTAGCTACTATCACTCAAACATTGTTAATTTAAATCCCCTCATCTCCAGTGCAACAAAACCGGTACCAATTAAATGGGTCAAGCTGGATCCAAGGCTCTGGGAAATTTTCATTTCATGATCAAATTGGCATTATGCATTTACAGCATAAGATTTCTGTTAGCCATCATTAATTAATTTTAAAAAGAAGCAATAATATACATTCGGAATAAGATCCAAAAGTCAAGTGAATTGTTGATACATATAATAATGTAATCTCCTGTTACAAAGCTAAATTCAATCTATCAAGCCATTTAAGACCTGCCTCACTGTTTTTATTTATGCTACTTAATCCCTCCGTAAAAGAGCACAAGAGGCAATTTGTAACTACGTGATTCGTTGGTTGGATAGACTCCCTGCAATTACATGACTGATGTAGTGTCAATCACCATTTACATTTCCAAAAGTTACATCTGCCCACACATCTAGGCTGGATGGTCACGGATTTGCAATCACCCAGTCTATAGCAGCTACCACACAAATCAAATTGTTATTTAACAATATAATTGTTTACTCACTCATGGCCTAAATTATAAATTATTGATTCAGGACATCAGCAAACTTACCTTAGAAGACAAGTTCACTAAGTAAGGTAAGTTTGCTGATGTCCTATATCTCCAATATACTAATTCCTTAAACCTAACTTAAAATTATCGATTCAATAATCCCCAGTAGCCACTGCGAATTACCATCTACCCTAGGTAAAATCAATAATTAATTTAGTTGATGAAAGATTCAAATTCTATGGGCATATAAGGGAAAAGAACTTACAAGGCTAATAAAAAAAACAGAATTTTTTTGAAACTGTATGCATATCCAAAACAGAACCAATTACATGGATTTCTGCAATGATAGAAGACCAAAAACAGAAGTTATAATACTGACATTTTAAATAGGAACACATTCATGAAAAAGGTTTTTGATTAAAAAGTTGGTATATTAAGAGAGATAGGACATCAGCAAACTTACCTTAAAAGACAAGTTCACTAACATCAGAGTAGTAGTCACAAACACAAAATACACAAAAGCTCACAAATTTTCAACACCACTGGCATTTTCTTCAGGTGAGTAGAGGGAGAGAGAGAGAGACCCTACTACTCCCTCTACTCACCTGAAGAAAATGCCAGTGGTGTTGAAAATTTGTGAGCTTTTGTGTATTTTGTGTTTGTGACTACTACTCTGATGTTAGTGAACTTGTCTTTTAAGGTAAGTTTGCTGATGTCCTATCTCTCTTAATATACTAATTCCTGGCCTAGTGCCCTTTAACCTAACCTAAAAATGATTAAAAAGTTGGTCAGGGGTTGACAGGATAAAGAACAAAAACAACCTGGTCTAGAGGAAAAAAGAGAGCTTATTCCTAAAGAATGAAAAGGGTGTAGGCATAAAGAATGGTCAACACACCAAAACAGCGTTGAATGTACTTTGGGTAATCAAACTGGGCCCACATATGAATAATAAATAAATAATTATAGTGACTATAATGAAAAGTCTTACGAATAAATAAACACTTATGAATATTAGCTCATCAGAATGTTAAATTAATTGTGTACAATATAAAGGGTGTTACAAAAAGGTTGGGCTGGCTGTGCATTTTCAAATTCTATGTGCGATTCTAAGCTAAAAATGATGAATAATATGTTTTCAGTTTCTGATTGTTACATTTTTACAACAAATATTTTTACGATTGTTACAGAAATCAGTAAACAGGTTCATGTTAGAAAGTAGTATTTAATAAAAAAATATTTTAAAATTATCTTTAATATTTTAAAAATGGCGACCATTTTATTTTAATTTTAATAAATATCTAATACTACCTTATAACATGAATCCGTTTACCTATTTTTGTAAAAATCGCAAAGATAACAACAAAGATATTAATTGTTATTTTGAAAAAACCAAAGTGATGCCTAGCTGCAAAACAAAGTGGATATTGAAAATATATTATTCTTCATGTTTGGCTTAAAATCACACATAGAATTTAAAAATGCATAGCCAGCCCAACCTTTTTGAAACACCCTGTAGAGTATATAAGGTTATTTAATTATGTTACTAATTAAATTTACTCTATTTTGTTAACTTACGTGTGCAAATTTTCCCTTGATCTTCACTTGCGTCAATGGTGATATCAAATACTAAACTATTTTCTGATAATTCTACCATTGGTGCAACAAAGCTGGCTTGTATGAGTATGTCACCAATGTGTTGCTTGAGACCTTTTTTGTTTATCAATGCCCAGCATGAGTACTTTTCTTTAACATCAGTTACACTGCAACAGGATATATCTGGTTACACAGAATGAACATAAATTTGATTGCAGGGAGTTTGAAAGCAGATGAGGTAAATTTCTGACCTACTGTTGGTATAGAGACTCACTGGTTAAGGCTTCGGACTGTGCTCAACAGAGCTGACAGTTGGTACTTCAATCTTTGAATATATTATAGTGTAGTGTTGCATTTATCATGTTAGCTACTCATTAAGTGTTAGATATTGTTAGATATATCCACAACATCAAATGTATAAAGCATTACAATTACTAGCAATACTTGTTATGAAACATGAGACATTCTTATTAATGCTTTATTTTTCTTGCAGTTACAGTTCTGTTAAGTTTTAAATTGGACAGAATTTGACTAAATTTAATAAAATAAGACTCTTTAATTGTCTTAATTTAATTGTAATAAAACAATATTACAAAATTGTTAAAAAAAAACAAACATAAACTGTGGTAAGTATATTTGTCACTTCGCATCAATGTCCATACTAGTTAAATTTGTGATTAATTGTAAATATATGAATATGATTAGAAAACCAAAAATTTAAAAAGCCTTTTTATTTTCAACAACGCCAAAAAAAGTAACTCTTCCACATTATTGAAACAGTAGCATTAATTAATCTCATTCAAATCGTCAAAAATGGGAAGTCTATTAATAAAATATCATGATAATCACAATCTCTTTATTATGTAATCCAACAATTACGCAATTAAGCCCTTATCCGAGTATCAAATTTTCAGATAATGTGGTTCAACATTAAGAGCTTACACAAAATTAGTCCATGTGGAGCATGAACCATGGCTGGCAGCAACAACACACGAGACACACACTATGACAGAACTCCACCTATTATAGTTGTCTTGCAGTATCCTTTGCACACTCGTGATAAATATTTTAGAGTCACATAGCATATTATCTTACTACTATCATACTATCTTTTCACGCTGTAATAATGCATGAAACAAATAAAAGATTTAGTTGATTAACTTCCTGTTTTAAAATGGATCTATACCCTTTAAAAATGGTATCATGGTAAACGTTATCTAAATTGTTATTGGTTACAACAATAACAAAAAATAACTCTTGATAATATACTTGAAACAGCACAGAACTTCAGATAACCACATTCCGGATAAACACGTGCCTAGTGTACATATTTGTCCATTCATCTCAGATCAGCATCTTAAACAAATCTGTACACATAAATACAAATATATATTTATACCATGAAAGATTATAGCCTTGATTACAGAAACAAGAAGACTGTCTGCTTATATAAGTCACGTGAAGCCGATTTTTCTGTTCTGTGACAGTAGTTCACATTCAGTTTCAACAGGTAGTGCCAGCATTATACAAATCTCTATCTCTCTTCATTACTTACTCTATCTCTCTACAGCACAAGTGACTAATAGTTGAGCTAATAGTAAGCCAAACAGGTGCCCGAGTGCTTATTTGAAACCAATTACCATCAGATAGCAGCACCTACCGTTAGGTGTGCGTCTACAGCATAAGCATTGCCTTGGCCAGTTCGTTTATTAATATTATTTATGGTTATAGGCATAGTTATATTTGCATCTGACTAAGGAACATTCCCCACTATAGTAAGCAAAGTTTCAATATTAATCATATGCAGTTATTTTATTTATTTAGTAAATTATCAGTCATTAAATAAAAATAAATTACATAATTTTGAAACAAGCTAAAGAATAACATAAACATTTGTTGATAATATTAACAAACTAAAATCAGCCGTATTAAAAAATTAGTACAAACTAAATATTACTGTTTATATTTTCATTCTGTAGCAAAGCATGAAATGAAATGAAAAATGCCTTTATTACAGGGGCAAAGTTAGGACTGTAAAGTCCTCTCTAACATTTAACCCCAAAAGCATGGCTAAATAGTAAATAAACAAATATTTTCCAAATATTACTCTGTGGTGTATTACATAATAACTTACAACAATGAAATTGCCATTTTTTAAATCAATATTCTATGAGGTCCATCTATGCTAGGCTGGAAACTGTGTTGCAATTTTGTGTTATAGTGTAATGTATACGGCCACACAGGCTATTGTTGGGCAGAAACATTCATACGTCTACTAGCAACAGTTTGTAGTTTAGCCCTAGTTTCCTGAACACTCGTGCATAGTTACGATGTATACTAAAGAAGATTGATAAAATTAGTGGGGGAGAAGTTACTTTAAATTATATAAACTACCCAGACTACATGAGGACAGTGAAAGTTGGTTTGATTTTATCCTGAACCAGAGAATAGATCTTGGTTATCTGAATCTTTGTGGACCTTTTATGATTCCTAAAAATTCTATATGTCAAATTCCAATGACAAAATAAAGTCACCATGAGTTTTCCGTTCATTCATAAACTCACCTTACTAAATATTTGTTACTTTGTGTTTTGAAAGACAATATAATAACACCAAACGATCAAGTTTTTCATCTAAGTTCTCTGACAAGTAAAATTCATCCATCTCGGTTTAAAGTCGCAACAGTTAATTTCTTATCCTGTGTCTTTTTCTGTGCTGACGAGCTCTACCTCACCTGTATTGAAACAAAAAACTGCCTTCCCTGCCCTTTGTCTCTGTATACGCCGAGTCTTAAAATCACAAATTCAATGATTTGGGATAGCTCACCTAGGTGTGGGTTAACTATATATATATATATATCGTACGGTTTTTGTCAGCTACCATTTAATAATTTTTTAAAAGCTGTGATATATATTTTGATTAAGATCCAAAAGTCATGCAATATAAAATATATATTTTGTGGGTTGACTGAAACTACTATTCAGTTTATAAAAGGGTTTGTGCCAGCATTCATACTAAGTTTCAAATACATAACTCTTGATTTACTGTTATACAGGGTGTTCCCAAACTGGGTTCCAAACCTTAAGATGATGATTCATTGGGTAAAAATAAGTAAAAATGTACCTATACTTATAGGTCCTAAAAATGCTTTGTTTCCAAAATGGTGGCAGTTTTCGTATTTTCATTAAATGATGTGTAATTTCATAACTCCTTACAACAAATTGCTCAAATTTGTAATTAAGGTACTTGTTATGTTTTTTTGAGGGTGTAGTAATATTATTTTATTATGTTCAATATTTTCAAAATGGCGGCACTTAAAAACTTTAAATTGTAAATTGCGTAAAAACGCATAATCTTAAAAAAAATTCTCAAGGCATAAAAAAGTTGCCAAATGTAATAGCAAATCTAACAAGACTTAATTGAATAAAATCTGTTCATAAATAAAAGAATAACACTAATTTATATGCATTTAACAGCAGCAATTCAATGGCTAATAAAATAAAACAGAGCATACATTGTATTGTCTAAATTAGTGTTATTCCTTTATTTATTAATGGATTTTATTCAACTAGAACTTGTTAGATTTTTATTATGTTTTCAACTTTTTTATGTCCCACACATTTTTTCTAAGATTATGCATTTTTGCGCAGTTTACAATTAAGTTTTTAAGTGCCCCATTTTCAAAATATTGAACACAATAAAATATTATTACACCTTTAAAAAAAAGTATAGCAGGTACCTTCATTCTAAATTTGAGCACTGTATTGAAAGGATTTATGAAATTACACATAATTTAATTAAAATACAAATATTGCCGCCATTTTGAAAACAAAGCATATTTAGGACCTATTTAGGTACATTTTTATTTATTTTTACCCAATGAATCAGCACTTTAAGTTTTGGAACACAGTTTGGGAACATCCTATATATCATCTTATTTCTAAAGAAGAAAATATGCTCACTTTTTATAACTATGAATAAAATAACTTCAACAGTCCCAAACTCTCCACTTTAATGCACATAATACTTGTGTGAATATACATTACCTTACGTTTTCTTCCAACTAGAACATATGTTCACAACACATTTATGTATAGTTTTGTGGAATCACCCATCTAATAATGAACCCACTTTGTTGATCTTGAAGGACTAATATGCCTGTATTACCCTGTTAACTAGACTGAATAATTTATATGTGTGTATTCCAATCTTATTTTTGTTTTCTTCTTCAGATCCCCATTTGTGATTTTAAGGGAGGGATAAATATTTTTTCATTTGAGCTTGCCTTTTTGTCCGAAATATTACTATAGTCAAAATGTTTCTGTATATACTAGCAGGCTTTAAAACAATATGAATATATACATTTATTGCTAACATCGTGATATCAATAGTGCTCCTTTAGATATGTAAAAAAAATTGCATTTCTTTACAAAAAATACAAAATAACATTTTTTACAAAAATATTCATTCAGTCACAGCCTTCTTTTGCCATATAAAACAGGTGTACCAATAGTACTACTTATTAGCGGTACTTTGTGTTCACTTTAACTTGATTTACAGTCGATTTTGAAATTCCTGATTACCATTAGCTCCTTTGGAAACAAAACCATATTTAAAATAACATGACTCACTGTCAATATTTTTTGAGAACTAAATGATAACTAATGATAGAACTAATTGAGCGAAGTAAATCAATTTCATTTAAATGTAGCATATAAGCAATTAAATAATTCTTAACATAATAATCCTTAAAAAAATGCAGGATACAAAATAGAAAGTATGCAACTGTTTAAATAAATCCCTGAGTTTAAGTAATAATAATTACTATTTAATCATTGTTGTATACCTGTTGCTCTGGCCTTCCAGTATTACTTGAACGACTCCACCTTCAGCTAATTCAAACTTTTTAGGAATAAATTGAAACAAGTTTCTGAAACATTTTAAACAAGTTACTTGACAATTTTAAATTTTATATACCATACTGTTAGACAAATTTAAAATAAATTGATTCTATAACTGAATTTGGTCCTCCTTTAAACCGTTGCAACCTTCATTGAAAGCTGTGTGCGCCGTCAAAACTTGCTTTGGGTGTCAACATTGTGGTATGTCATTGGTTGGTAGCTGCTACCTTGTCCTAAGCCACAAAGTATGATTGCATAGCACACTACGCTGCTAAATTAACTTGTACAGTAGAAACCTTATTTTCCATCAGGGGTCGGGACCGCGGCCGTGACAGATTGGAGAATAGACGGATCATAGAGAATTCACCCAAACACACTTTTATCGCTGGAAACTTATTATTAGTGCTTATGCACGTTAAATTTAAATGCTGTATAGTACATATTGATTAACAAAATGAGAATGAAAAGGTTAGAAAAAAAACATGTTTCAGAATGTATATATATACTGCAGGTCACAACTACCCTTTTATTACAGTAGGCCTAGTTTTAATGTAAACCATAAGCTTGTAGTAATAAGCAGAAAAATTAATAATCAACATTATTTAAATTAAACTGCAGTACAGAGTAACATATTAAAGCATTGTTCCCACGGCTTGTGTTTTCACAACACAGGCCCGATATCGGTACACGGGTAGTGTGTTGCCGCGATTCGCCTGTGTATCATCACACAGGACCGCTCCAACGGCCCGTGACCTGTGTAGGCTTCGCGGCTTAAAACTTCATCTTCAACAACATGCCTTTGTAGTGCTGCCTATTTCCCCATGTTGTACGGGATCTGTACAGGCAACCCCGGACGGTCTGTCCGTACGTCAGGCGTACACAGCCAAGCTGTTCCAACAACATGTTATCTGGTAGACGTCATCAGATGAGGCCTTACGGATGGCAGGCCATTGGAACTAGGCTTATGTGGGCTAGATGGCTGGAGGGGAAATTGTCGTCTTCCAGACGGATAAGTCATACGGTAACTGTCATATCGTGGCCCGACGAACCCAGACACTGACGGATAACAGAACATGGCGGAAAATAGGGTGACGGACAATCGGGTTTTCACTGTATCATAGGATTCAGCTCATAATATTTAAACATCAGTTTCTAGAGAGGTCACTATTAAATTAACGCCAACATTATTGTTTGAAATCATAAACAATAAAATATGATCGGCATAAAATGTTCTAAACTGAAAATGTCATAGATAATATATTTTTTTGCAGCACTAACTCATCCATTGTTTAATTCTAGGTTATTTTAAATTTATTTCATTATTTACGTTTGTTGCTCCGACAACTTTTGAATGTGACACTAAATTCAAAACAAGGTATTGTGTGAACTACTTGTGGAAATATTGGTTAAGTCTTAATCCATTATTGTAAAGCACTTTAAAAAAAAGGAAAGTAACCACTTAAGACTTCCTGCTTCCAATACATTTTTAGAATGTAGTATATATTATACATTTTTAAAACTATTTAAATAGTATAGCTTGAAAAGTCAAACCAGTTTGAGATTTAATAAGGCTTTGAGAGACAAATTTGAACCGTTGAATAATCTGAATTGCATCTATATACTTCTAAGTTAAGAAATGTATTTCACAATTACAAATAATTTAGATAAGTTAATTGATTATGGTAATACAAGATATGATTTAGAAAGAATCCAAATAAAAAATTAGTCTTTAATAAACATCATAAAATAAAAACTATTGCTGTATACTAGTTACAATTTTGGATAAATATCTAGTTTTTAGTTCTTAATTTTGTCTGCCATTGTAAATAACAGAATTTAAAAAATTAAGTTAAAACAAAAAAAAACAATAAATTTTCCTTCAATACATTATTTTTGTTCAATTGAAGATTTTTAGCTTTAATACAGCATTCAGTTGCAATTGTCAAAGCATTTTTGTATTGAAAAAACATAAAGTTATAAATATTTGGCAGTTGTTTTTGACGTTCGAATGAAATGACCTGAGCACATCCATTACAGAAGTAACAACTTAAGAAAGTATATTTACAAACATAAGCATCTACACAATATGCTCAATGATGAGGAATTTAAAATGGCTTTTTAAGCTTATATTCAATCTTTACAGTCATTTGGAATTATTGCCTGGGGTCAGTGGGGTAGCCAGGAATTTATTTCGGGGGGGGGGGGAGCAATACCGGGGGCCTGGGGGGTATTCCATAGTTTTAATTAATTGCCAACTAAATAAATCTTAAAACTTTTCTTGTAGCAAATGCGTACATTAAATCTGCTGAAGCATAACCTTAAACAGATTATTTAGAAAAGTAGACAATCGAACTAGTTCATACTACTAGATAAGTCTGTAGACTGTATCAGTCTATTTTTTACGAACTTCGGTTGTTATAATAGAGCCTTGATAATGTTGTTTAAACATTTATAGTTTAACAATGTTTTTAGACGTGCTGTTTTTGTCCAACGTTCGGTAAAAATTTAAGTTATTGGTACAGTAGAGCGCCGATAATCCGAACTAATTGGGGACAAGGGGCGTTCGGATAACTGAATATTCGGATAATCGAACATGAAAAGACAAAAATTTTAAATTATATATGTAACAAAATTCTTAGTACCTAGTAAAAAGGCTAAAAAATTATCAAACTAAAATTATTCATGTAATTCTATTATGAAATCAATCAGAATGCATGGATATAACTTTTAAAGAACAATTTATTATACATAGATACAGTACAATGCATACTTTTTATTTAGAGAAAAAGTCCAAAATTTGTTTTTGCTTTAGCCCTGACACTCTTTTTTTTCTTGCTAAATCTCGTAAGCGTTTCAAATTGAGCAGTTGGAGAGCATCACTTTCATCTTGTCTTTCCAACCACTTTATTGCCGTCTCCAAGCAGTGGAAAGCCTCCTCATGTGATGGTCCTTTATTTTCTTCAACGTGATCTTCGTCGTCATCAGGCTCCTCGTTGTCATCCTCATTAAGCCTTTGAACAGTGGCAATTATTTCATCATCTGTTTGAACCTCATATCCAGGGTCATCCTCGTCACATTCTAGCCATTCATGAATGTTTTCCTGGTCACATTCCTCAAAATCAGGTGACTGGTTTATAAGCTCAGCTACCTCCGAAACAAACTGGCTGTTTGGAACCTCTTGAGTAGAAGATGGATTTTCCTCCAATTGTTCATTGGCCTCGTCTGCTTTATAAAGCTTACCCCAAGCTCTTCTCAGAGTGGTTTCTTTGACAATAGTCCAGGCTTCTGCTGCCATGTACACAGCATCCTTCAGATTAATGTCTTTGTAGAGTTGGAAGATAGGTTTGTCTTCTTCTTGGCCAATAAGAACCATACGCAATAATGCCTTATGGTAGAAACGTTTGAACGACTCTATAACTCCCTGGTCCATTGGTTGGAGTATGGATGTAACGTTGGGAGGCAAAAAAATTACCTTAAATTTTCCATTTTCTCTTTCAAGAGAAAGAGTTGAGGGATGACATGTAGCATTGTCAATCAATAAAAGCACGTTTCCTTGGTTTCCAGTTTCATGCTGATGTTTTTTTACCTCTGGGATGAATACCTTTTCATACCATTCAACAAAAATATCAGAAGACATCCATGAATTGGTTTGATTTTTGTAAATGACAGGCAAAGTCTTTATTCCCTTGAAACAACGTGGATTGTTGGACTTCCCTAATAAGCAATGGAAGCTTATGGCTTCCCGTTATATTTGCGCACACCATTGCAGTTATGCGTGATTTGCTAGCTTTGAATCTAGGTGCTGACATTTCATTTTTAGAAACTAGAGATTTCGTCGGCATCTTTTTCCAGTAAAGGCCAGTTTCATCGGCGTTATACACATTGTCAGGGTTAAAAGCCTCTTTTTCTATAAAATTTTTAAATGAAATTTTAAAACTTTCAGCTGCTGCAACATCAGCAGACAATTTTTCCCCTTGAATATCTATTTCTCGTATTCCATGGCAGGATTTAAAACGCTTCAGCCACCCAGAAGAAGCTTTAAAATCAGCATCACCACCGAGCTTATTGTTCATTTCAAGTGCTTTTTCGCATATCAAAGGGCCACTTATAGGCTGTCCTTGACCACGTACCTGCATGAACCATGTATAAACTGCTGTGTCCAAATCTTGGTTTTTGGCAGTTTTCATTGTTTTTCTGTTCAAGCTTCCATCAGCACTGTCAAGCACACACACAAATTTCAAGATAGAATCGCTCTTCTTTTTTATTTCTGAAATTGTTGCTTTACCAACACCGTATTCTTGAGCTAAACTTGCTCCACTAGAACCACTTTTCAATCGCTTTATTATAGTAAGTTTATCTGACACACTTAGAACAACGCGTTTCCTTTTTGACGACATTGCAACACAACTGTCTCGAACCAAACGTCACAACAAACAGCACAACAGCACTACGATCTGTTCCCGGCAAAGGCTCACAAGCCACTGACTAGTGACTATACTACGAGCGCCAAGTCAAGTAGGCCGTAGGCGGCAGACGTATTTAAGCGCTGCATACAGTGAACGACACCGGCGCAGCGGGAGTTTCGGTTGGTGCGCGAATTTGAATTACGTACTTGAGAATCACGTTCAAAATATGAATTACAGTACATACATATTAGGGCGTTCGGATAACCGACGGTTCGGATGACCGACGTTCGGATAATCGGCGCTCTACTGTAATTGAAATTAAACAAATATTATGCAATGTAAGCCTATGTTCAGATTACTTGAGCATGGTAAAAAACTGAAAATTGTAATTGTTACAAAATAAGTTACTTAAGGTTTCATTAAGAAATCATACAACAAAATAAGCATTCATATAACCAACCTGAAAAAATAAATAAGGTAAAAAAACTGTAATAGTACCATTTAAATGTAAAAGAAATTAGGCAGTAAAGAAAACAAACTTTTTGATCAAAAGTGTAATCAAACAATAATTAAAGAATTGTTTACAAGGAATATTACCTAATATAAAACATTACAAAACAATTTTGTTTTAAAGTCTGATTTGAAGTTTTCTGGGCTTTTTGGCCATTATGTCCAAGACTTCATCAGGTTTTACTACTATATTGCGATGTATAGAGAGATGTGCCTAACCATTAAGGCAACTTTGACTTATTGTACTGCGCAGATATGATTTCAAGCGTCGAAGGGTTGAAAATGATCTCTCGGCAGTAGATGTTGTTATTGGTAATGTAGCTGCTGTTTTGAATGCTTTGAAAATTGAAGGAAACATACGTTCATCACACTTATTCATGGACGACACAAAATCTTGAGGTAAATCAGAATTAGTCTTCTTAAAGTTAATCCAACTTCTCCTCCACATTTTCATCTCGCCTTTAAGCTGGAAAGGATTGCACAAATCACTAGGCCATTATTTTGAAACAAATTCGCAACATAATTTAATTCTTTCATCATCAAGTTCTGCACATTTTTTTGGGGAGAAAGCAGCACAAGTTTTCTAATACACTTTTGTGCACCAAGAATCTATCTCACATTTTCTGAAGCAGGAAGTCCATGAAGGGAATAAACAACGAAATTCTGAAATATTCTTTAGGTTCACTTTCATATTTTGAATTTCTGTCGTTAATGTTTCAACATACTGCATTGCATCGGCTAAGTCCAGTGTAGTTGTTTGCAGAAACTTACAAAGTCCAAACGCAAGAAAAAACACTTTGCTCACAGTTACGACTGCTAACAAAAACTGGCCGTTGTTGAGAGAATTAGACAACATAAAAGCCCTTGAAGAGGTGTCAGCGTTGTTAAAGTTTTGTATTTCAGAAAGAGCTCTAAGAATAGGTAAAAATAGTTCCTTGAATGTTACCATTGCACTCAAATGCTCCGCCCATCATGTCTCACGAAGTTTCAGTAGCCTTGTTCTTTTTGCACTGGGATTTTCAGCAAGAATTATCTCTTTTAGCAATTCACCCCTTTTTGGTGATGACCTGAAGAAATTTATTATGTCTTTGATCGTAGTTAATGAATTTCTTATAGCTGGTACAGTGCATGTGTATGATAGTACTAGATTTAAAGCATGACTGGAACAATGCATGTACAATGCATTTTACGGCAGTTTTAATATGTTTTGAAAATATTTTATTTAAAAATATAAGTAATTTTGCTAAATAAAATGTAGAAAGCCGGGCTTAATGGTTTGATAGATTGATTTAATTAATCGATTGATTCAATTAATCGTGCTAACAAATATCTTATCATTAATCAAGCAGTATGTTAGATTTAATCAATTACTTTAAAAATCAATTAATCGTTGTAATTCTTATTCACTATGTCAACTTGGTGTTGGTGACACGGGGAGTGAATACCTGTACATAAACGGCGATTTGCTACTTGTGGAGCATAGGTTGTAATAAAAAACATTTAAGGTTGTGTGAATTGTCTACATCTTTAAAATAGTCATAATTGACTATTTTTATGATGCATTACAACTATGGGTTATTTTAATTATAGGTATCAACGTAATTTTGGAAGTATTTTTCTATTTTATTTTGGGGGGGATACATCCCGATATTCCCCCCCCCTGGCTACGACCTTGCCTGGGGTGGGGCACAAAAGCCAACTTTAGAACCATTAAATGTATTGCAAAAAGCAATAAAAACTGTGTTTGGTAAGTCATAAAGATTTCTTAATTATCTATTGTTCAACGAAACTAAGATTTTCAGTATCAGACAACTCTTCGTAAAAACTCTATTGGTTCGTAGTTATAAAAATGTCAACAATTTGTTTCAATCTGTCTTGTCATTCCTATATTACTTGTTACTCTCAGAATATGCAATAAAAACTCTGAAATTAATAAATCCATTTCCTTGACACATTCACACTATACAGCCCATACAATATACAGAAATATATGCCAATATTTTAATCAATATAATTTGTTTAATTCAACTACAATTTTTAGTATTTAAATTTCAAGTAAAAGAGTTTATTTTTAATCTAGGAATAGAAGGGGCTGAATTACTAGTTGTTATCAACATGGGGCTGGCCTGACTCTTGACACCTTTCCACTACTAGCCATTGGAACTGAAATTGCTGTCATTGCATATCAGGAACTATTGCATAAACATAATTATATTATCTACATCAGTAACTATCTTTAATTTCATTTACTAAATTTGTTTCCGTTTCATTCAGTCCAATTTGAAGAGCTAATACAATTTTTGTGATCTTGATGTTTGGTTCTGTTCATTATCTTTAATTTCATTTACTAAATTTGTTTCCGTTTCATTCAGTCCAATTTGAAGAGCTAATACGATTTTTGTGATCTTGATGTTTGGTTCTGTTCATTAGGATTAATTATAATCATTGTGTCATTCTCTTTACAATTTTGAGTACTTATGCAATTCATAGCAAGTCGGACCAATGCACAGGACTTTCCAACTATGTAGACCTATACTCTTAAAACATACTTTTTTATAGCTTACAGTAGTATAGTGCATATTACATTTCCCTTTGTGTAAATTTAATGAAATAATCCGTGACTACTTTTCTCTTCTGTTGTTTCATAAATTCTGCTGTAAGTTTTTGAGGATTAAATTTATTTTTATTCATTTAATACAGAGAGTAACAATACAATATTTTTGTTTACGTGATTTTAGGCTAGGTTTAAGAGTACCAGACCAGGAATTAGTGTTTTAGGAGAGATAGGGCATCAGCAAACTTACCTAAGGAAAGTGCAGAGGGTCACCGGGGGTGCCCATCCTCCCCAAGGCATCCCCTATCCGAGCAAGGGTCCGGGATCTTAAAATATTCTTGGATATTGTTAAAGAATGTCTCCCATAAAACCAATGGTTTTAAGCCAATTTGTTTATTAAAAACTGATGAAATTTTAGATTTGTTGTGTAATGTTATCATTTGTTAAATTTCTTTGTTGTAGTAAATTTGATAATGGAATATTTTGGTTTTGAAGTTACAGACAGGGAAGAAGGATACAAGCGTATTAGTTTGAAGTTTGCTAAATGTGAATATTTTATGTTGTATGTTATATTTACTATTTTTAGAACTGCATGGCATTATTATATTGTAATTAAAATTAGATAATTATATGACTCAAACAATAGCGGTAGTTAAAAGATAGACTTCATAAAGAACAATTTTATTAACAATAATCAAACTTATTGATACAAGCCTACTCATTATTTACAATGACCACAATAAATGTTTCCTTTTAGTGGTTGTTTGAATGGTGAACAAAGGGCATAGTTCACTGAATCTGCTTTCAATGTTGTTGTCAAGTCTATAATATTCATATAATTCCTTCACATCTTCAGAACTTATCTTTTTATAAAATAAATAAGGTCTTTATTTCAAGTGTTTTTCAAAGATACAAGCTCTGCTTTACAAGACAAGTATGTTAAACAACCCAATATTAATAATATGTATATAAATTGAGCTAAAATAATATGTAAATAAAATGTCATATAAATTAAGAATAAGAATAACTTTATTGTCATAATAAATACATTCTTTTACAACTAGCATGGCTAGTACAGAACATATGACATTGTCAAGTTGCCTTAAAACTAAATTATTATGCTAAAATGAATATATCAAAATGACAAATGTGTTAAATAAAACAGAAAGGAATTATTTCCTAGTGCTACAGCCTAATCATTCAAAAATCCTTCCACTGAATAATAGATTTTCTCCGTAAGGAAAATTTTCAATTTATGTTTAAAGCTGTTTTCCTTAATTTTATCTTTTAAATTATTTGGGAGTTTATTATACAGTTTTTTTCCCATATATTGAGGGGTTTTTGAACTAATGTCAACCGATGTCTTGGATACTGGAAATTTTGATGAAATCTCGTTTCATAGTGATGTTTATGTTGTGCTTTCATTAACTGCTCTAAATTATTTTTCACTAAAATCAAGCATCTTAATATATAAAGGCATGGAACGATCAGTAGTTCGAACTGTTTGAAAAATGGTTTACATGATTTTCTTCTAGAAGAAAATGTCATGATTCTAATATATTTCTTTTGGATTTTAAATATTTTACTTGCATGAGGTGATGTACCCCAAAATTCAATACCGTAAGTTATAACTGGTAAAAAAAGGCCATAATATATCATAAGCCTGGTTTTGGAATCAACAATTTCATGAAGGACTATAATTTGAAAACATAAGGAATTTAATTTTTTACATATTTTACTGACAAAAGTTTTCCAATTAAGGTTTGAATCAATTTCTATTCCTAAAAAGTTAACTGAAGAGTTAATTGATATTGGGTCACCATGAAATAAAATATTACTGTCAATATAATCTCTATTTTGTTGGGTATGGAATGTAACTATTTTTGTTTTAGCGTGATTAAGCAATAAACCATTCACTGAAAACCAATTTTGAAGTTCCTCAAGTGAATTCTGAAAAACTAATTTAATGTCTTTGGTTGAATTTGCTTTTAATATCGCTGAGGTATCATCCGCATAAAGTATAAGACTAGAAGATACACTTGTAGGTAAATCATTAATATATAAAAGGAATAGCAAAGGCCCTAATATTGAGCCTTGAGGAATACCAAATCTTACGTTTTGCCAATCTGAATAATATTTAATATTGTTCTTAATAACTATAGTTCGTTGGTAATGGCCTGATAAATATGATTTTATCCAAGACACTGCTGAGTCACTAAATTTAAAATATTTAAGTTTCTCGCATTATTTTACTGAGGAGTCTTTTCTTAGCACTAGATATTTTTATGCCTGTTGTGATCCAATACTACTACGTGTATGGGTGGGCGGGTTGGTCAATACCACTGTACGTGTGGGGGTGGGCGGATGGGTCAATACCAATACGTGTATGGGTGGGTGGGTGGGCCAATACCAATGTGCGTGTATGGGTGGGCGGGTGGGTCAATACCAATGTGCGTAAATGGGTGGGCGGGTGGGTCAATACCAATGTGCGTGTATGGGTGAGCGGGTGGGTCAACACTACTGTACGTGTATGGATGAGTGGGTGGGTCAATACCACTGTATGTGTATGGGTGGGTGGGTCAACACCACTGTACGTGTATGGGTAGGTGGGTGGGTCAATACCACTGTACGTGTATGGGTGGGTGGGTGGGTCAATACCACTGTACGTTCAACACAATCAAATGCCTTGGTTAGATCACAGAACACACCCATAGTGCTCTGTGATCCATCCAAGGCAGATGCAACCTGGTCAACAAAATTAGCTACCGCAGAGATTGTGCTGTGTCCTGCTCGGAAACCAAATTGGTTCTCAACAAACAAATTATGTACATCCAAAAAATTTACAATCTGATTATAAGCAATTCTTTCAAAAATGTTGGAAAAAGATGGTAATATTGAAACGGGTCGATAATTATTTAAAATTTCTTTTTCCCCCTTTTTATATAATGGTTTAACCTCTGCATATTTCAATATATTTGGAAATTCTCCACAATAAAATGATTGATTTATAATTAAACTTAGTGGTCTACGGATTGCTGCAGCAGTAAATTTCATTAATGTTTGAGGAATTTCATCCCAACCTGCACATTTCTTGTTCTTAAAAGAATTAATTATTATTGCAACCTCGGTTGATGAAATAAAATTGAAAGAACATTCTGAATGGCAGTGATTATTTTCCTGTGTTAATGTCATTGCTTCAGGCTTAGGGAAGATATATTTAACAGAAGAGGAATATTCGAAAATCTTTCGTTGAATAAATTTGCAATCTTTTCTCTACTTACCACCCTTTTGTTATCAACAACAAAATCTGGAAAATTTATGTTATGTTTTTTCACTCCTAGTTCTTTATTAACAATTGACCAGGCTGCTTTAGTCTTATTATCTGATTTACGTATTATATCACAGTTATACAACAGTTTTGAATTTTTGCACACAGCTTTAAAGATTTTCTTATATGTTTTAACATATGAAATAAAGCATACATCCTCTGACTTTTTAACCATTTTACTGAGGAGTCTTTTCTTAGCACTAGATACCTTTATGCCTGTTGTGATCCAGCTCTTCTTTTTATTGTTAATATTATTAGTTGAATGAAATTTTAAAGGAAAACAGCTTTCAAAAATATCCTTATAAGTTTTTAAAAATAAGTCATAATTATTATTCACATTTTTGTTAGGATTCACATACCATTTAACATTATTTAAACCTTGATTAAACATATTAACTTCTTTCATTGAAAATATTCTACTCTTAAATCTAATCTTTGATTTTACATCACTGTCATTTTGTCTTACTGATAAAAAAAGTGATCTGTGGTCAGAAAGCCCTAACTCTAAATAAGAAAGTTATATTGAACGTAAAATATAAACGTAATGATTTGTACTGATGGCGCAGAAATTATGTGTACCCGAGTTTAAAGGTAGTTACTATGAAATTAAGAGGCCTGTGAAAAATCCCATCACACCATTGTTTCCTTGCTTGATTATACCTTATAACATATGCATTTTAAAATTTTATTTTGAGTTTTATTAGTTTTTATCCTTGTTGGAAAATTAGGACTAGTTTTCACTGTGCATCAACTTTACACTTCATGTTAATGTATAACACGTGTCATGAAAATACATGTTAGTATATAACATTTTTATTTTCATACAAGGTTAACAGGAGTGTTTTCTATAAGTTTTATCAATTTAAAAATGTTTAATTTTTGAGAATAATAGAGCTTATTAATTTCCTGAAATTATGTTTTCTTGGATTCTAGAGGTTGTAAAGTTAATTGCTTGGTCACTTTGTAATCCTTAAGAAATTTACAGTTGCAATACATTAATGTTTTATACTTAAGTACATGCAGTGATTTTAAATTGATTGAAATCAACTATATTATTTGTATGGCTTTAGGTGCGTATTTGGATCTCTATTCGTTAAATCTTTAAACAATGAAAAGTTATAATACTATAACAACTATACTAAATAATTATTATCATAAATTAAAATAATAAAATAATTTTATTGTATTCATGTTGATAATGAATATAAAGTAGATTATTAATTAAAACTAGCCCTAAATGAATAATTAAATAGTTAGTAGGGGTAAATTATGTTTTACTTGTTGCGGCTTAGTGATAAAATTTAAAATGTTGAAAGTTAAAATTACGCTCAATAAGTAACAACAGCGAATAGACTACACCGAAAGTGCTTTATTTATTAAGTATAATTACACTGTGTTTAAATCAAATTTCATTGTTCACTCAGATACACAATTCATTTGGGAGTAGGAAACTAAAGGTATGGGATTAAAAACAAGTTATAACATGCATACACATGCACAGTGGGTTGCTATTTTGAACGTCAGCGTAAACGAATGTAAGAAGTGAAAGAATCATCTTGATTGTAGAAACACATCGTTAAGTAATTGAACAAATGTATAAGAGTCAGTCTCAGCCTAACCACTGAGGATGCCACATCGTAGCATGGGCGAAACGTCTGGAACTGTATATATTGTAAATAGTCCTTTGACGCGGTTGACACCGGAAGAACTAGTTGTTAATAATGACTCCAGCCGCTTAAGCTTATGAAATAAGAAATGTATAAGAGAATTATTTTGATTGTGAACATTTTGATTTGTAAAACATCTCACAAATGTGCAACATTAGTCACTAGAATTGTACTTGAATGAGTGAGTGGGTGGGTTTCTACATGAGCAGCAAACGTCTCTTGGATAGAATCAAGAATTGTGGATAGTGTTATGTTTGTGTAACTTCTTGTTACCCGCCCACCCATACAGGTAGAGTGGTATTGACGCAACCACCCACTCATATACATGCAGTGGTATTGTGTTTGTGTCTATTCGTTACTACTGCAATTGGTTAGTTTTCTTGATTTCTTAAATAAGTTTACTAATGCCCTCTCTCTTATATAGAAATATTGTTTACATGAGTATTTGAACCTAACAAATAATAGGTGAATTGACTCAATATTATACTTGATTTGTTAAAACTACATAAATCTCACTTACTGTTGAGCCAAATTAGATTTCACATTCATTTTTTCAGGAATAAACTGAATAAGATGATGTTTTGATCCAGGGTTGAACAAATCCAAAGGAAATTGATATAATCTTCGGCTAAAAAATGTAACACAGTATATTAATAAAAACAAGTTGTTGTATTACTTGTAAAAACATTCCTGTTACATGATATATATGACAGGAATGTTTTATTTATATGTCCTTCATACAAGGTTTACATTGATTTATATTGTGCTTATTGCTTTCAGTAATACAAAATATGTACCTACTGGTATCTGTATAATGAAAAGTGTGTTGTGGTCACGGTACCCCTAGAAAAGAAGACAGTAGGTATCACACACATCTCCTATGACGTCACATGGGCGAAATGGCAACAACAAACACAAAATACTGTTCTAATCACCATAGTTTACAATTACCAGCAGATAAGTGGTAAATAACATGCCTACTATTTAGCTGAATGCTTCCATGCAATTGATAAATTTAGTTACCAGTATTTTATCGAATGATCAAACCAGGTGATTTTGTCTATGTGACGTCACAGTCTACTGCAGAGCCTCGTCGTGATGCCTACCGTCTTTTCTAGTTACCGTGGTTGTGGTTAGGTTTGGTCCAGTATTTACTTCAGAACTATGTAAGTTGTTTATTTATTCCAACAGCTGATTAATGAAACTATTATAAACAATTAATTATCAAATTGGTATTGCCATAGGGGTTGCACTGATACTTCTTAGAACCCCTGGGGTGTTTTCCTGATGGAATTTCAAAATAAAGATAGGCCTATGTGTTAACCAGAGACCCTAAGAATGTCCATGCAACATTTCAGATGAATTGGTTCAGTAGTTTTTGCATGATTGAATAAAACACACACACACACATGCACGCACGCACACACATACACATAATTAGATTTTTATATAATAGTAGAATTTTACGTGATATACAATCAAAGATATTAGCTAATTAACCTATTTTAGCTGAACTGTTAGTTTGACTGTTCTCACTTACTGAAATAGTTACAATAAGTCCAATCTAGAATATTAAAGAGGGCAGTATAATCCGGAAACTCAAGACAGAAAAACTTGAATGTAATGGATTACTAACTCTAGATTGTTGATGGCCCATTAGTGTAGAAATAGTTAGAGGCCGAGGCATCCCAGAAGGTAAGCCGTGCTACTACTCATTTCGCCTACCTTTCGCGTACTAACGTGCCTGCAAACATTGGATTTCCGGAAACTGAGGTGTGGGTCTGAAGACAGCATTTACGGCATTGTTTCTAGAATACTTTTTCTCATTGTACATTATTTTGTTGAGCGGTCTCTCTAGTTCCGTACGGTCAAGTATTTGTCAGTTTATTCCCACCGTTAGTAAACTGTGATTTTTATTGATTAGTGAAATTCTGTTGAATGTTGAATACATTGAGTTAATTAATGATTACTAGTTTTAAGTTTTTACTGAGTGGATATATTAATAACGATTATTAGGTATTATCATGCCTAAGTTAGGTGGTAAAGAAACTGTTATACACAGTCAAGGTAGAAAAATAATTTTCAATGTATATAATTAGTTTTATAATATTCAAGAAGGGAATAAATTAAAATCAGTAATAATAGATAAAATTTTTGAAGCCACTAAAGTTTCTAGGCGATCAGTAGAAAGAATTCTGAAAGAAAGTTCCTCCGTTGTAAAAAATACCCCACCAGCATTTTTTTCATCTAAAAAATGTGAACAGGAAAAAGCCAGTGTGTGATCTAGATTCGTTTGATTTGGATGTCTTGAGGTGTTTGATAAATTATTATCACATAACCCATAATTCCTGTGTAACTCTAAAAAAAACTAATGATTGAAATTTAAAACTCAAATATTGGTTTTAAGGGAGTGCAAGGTCTCTACGATAAATTATGCATAAAATGGGATTTAAATGGAAGACAACTGAAGATAACAGAAAAATACTTGTGGAACGACATGATATGAAACTCTTAAGATTAAAATATCTACGACAAATTACCCAATATAGAGCAGAAGGTAGACCGATAATTTTTACAGATGAAACTTACATTCATAGCACACACACGAAGCAACAGTCCTGGAAAGATTCACATAATTCTAATTTAGGTCTTAAAAAACCAGTATCAACGGGATTCAGATTAATTATTCTCTATGCAGGTTGGACTAAAGGATTTATTCAAAATGGTTTATTGATGTGGAAATCTGGCTTAAAAACCAGTGACTATTATGACGAGATGAACGGTGAGAACTACATGAAAAGGCTAAAGGAAAAGCTTTTACCCAACCTACCTCCCAGATTGTATTGGATAACGCATCGACTATAATGCAGTAAGTGTCAGACAGCCTACAAGAAATATATTTAAATCATAAATGATTAACTGGTTAAATGAACGGAACATCAACTTTGACCCTAAATTAACAAAACCAGAACTTTATGAAATTATAAGAGTACGAAAGGGAGAAAAGAAGCAGTACAAAGTTGACAATCTATTGGCAGAACATGGCCATAGTGTTTTGCGTTTGCCTCCATATCACCCGGAACTTAACACAATTGAAAAAATACGGGCTGCCGTGAAGGGAAAAGTAGCTGAGAAAAATACTACATTCAAAATGAATGACATTATTCACCTAGCTACTGTGGCCTTCAATAACATTTCTCAGGAACAGTGGGCTAAAGTATGTCACCATGTTACGGACCAGGAGAAAAAATATATTGAAGAAGAGCTTGTGTGGGATATTGGCATGGAACAGTTCATCATAAGACTTGATAGTGACACATCTTCTGATTCAGAGGAAGATGACGATGTCGACTGCTGAGTTAGTGAGCTTCCCACAGAGTAACTGTAAGTAATTTAATTTAAAGAACCATTAGTTTTTTTCTATAAACTATTTATTAGTAGTCCTAGTTTAAGTAATCGTGTTTATAAAATAACAGTGGAATATCAAATTGTGTAACTATGTAAACAATTACTATATGGCACATCGAAAAAACACATAAAAAATACTTCATAGTTTTTTACACAGACAGTGGTTTTTCCTTCATGATTTTTTTAAACTTAAAACGTAAGATAAATCATTTTCTAATGATTTCACATAAATAATTTCAAATAATTGGCAATTTACATGCTATTAGCTTTAGTAAGTAAGCAAATTTTACGACCTGTGGCATTTATGGTTTCTAAGATATTATTTTTTTTTTTTTTTAATAAAAATTTGCACTAACATACAGAGACACAGTTAAGGAAAAAACAAGATAGACCATACTGTTTAAGAAAAGGTTTTGTTTATTTTCATGTCTTGAATAAAATCCCAAAGTTTGGCTACAGAATTTCTAAACTTCCTGTATATGTATACTGTGCTGTGCGCGACTAATGTTTTTAGGACAGTCTTTTAATCGAGTGAACGCAAAAGACTAGTAGTATTCCAATCAGGTTGTTTGCCTTTTGGGGTGCCTCTTGCTCTACTATAGTTTCGGCACTATCATGCTATCATCAGACTGGAACGTACAAAAATCAATATTCTAGTTAAAGGTTGTGTCAGTTTAAATCTAAATTAAAAACATTCATTAAAGCAGAGAAACGCACTAGTAAAGTGAAGCTAAGCACTGTTAAAGCATAGTGCTTGTAAGCTGGGTGGATATTTAGAGTCTGAAGGCTAGATAGTTAGATAATCGAGCTTCATCTTAAGGGTGGGTAAGTGGGTGTTGAGCCCAGTGTCTAAAGGGTGGGTAGGTAGATTGAGCTACATCTTAAGGGTGGGTCATTGAGTGAAGTGTCTGAAGGGCAGGTAGGTAGATTGAGCTACATCTTAAGGGTGGGTGAGTGGGTCACTGAGCGCAGTGTCTGAAGGGTAGGTAGGTAGATTAGGCTACATCTTAAGGATGGGTGAGTGGATTGTTGAGTGTAGTGTTTGAAGCTGGATGCCATTTAGCTACCTGTACTCCAGCCAGACTACTAGTTTGATAATACTTGTATGCAGTGCCAGATGTCCCGGTCCTACGGTCCTCAATCTGAGATCACTGACCACTGGTGCCAGAGCGCAGGTGGCTGGGTACTGTGTGATGGAAGGGGACTGGTGTACATGACTGTGGCCAAGATCACTCCCCTCTTCACATGTGACGGGTGGCGTGCCATAATTGGTGCGATTAGTTGTTATCTAGCTACCGTATACTACTGAGTATTATTGGAAAGTTATCTTGTCCGTTCGTTTTACGACTGCATTACTAGGCCTACTTTAGTTTAGGCATTGTGTGTTGGCTGTTTTGTATCAGTAATTTTTTTGTTATAAAAATCACTTTAGAAGTATTTTGTAATTGTTTGTATGGTTAAGTTATTTAATAAGTTGCCTGTTAGTGCACCAAATTTATCTTTTAGTAAGTTTAAGATTTATGTTCACAATTGGTTAGTTGCTAGGCTCTTCTACAACACTAATGAATTTCTTAAACTACCTGCTGTTGATATATTGTTTTAAATTCACTATGATACATGCCTGTTTTCTGGCCTTCTTTCGTCATTCAAAAATTAAATGCCTTATCTTAATATTTTTGTATTAGGTGATTATTTATATATTTATGTGTGATATTTGTATATTTATTATTTACAGTCATGTGGTGTTATTTCTTTTGTACATGTGATTCATTGTATCTACATCACTACAACACTTTTCGAGGTTAAGTTTATGTTTGCACGTGGTTAAGTGATATTACTGTCTTTGTGTCGTCATTTTTTAACCTTCCGATTATTTTGGTGAGTTCTTGGGTTATTTTCGATATTAGTTTATTATGGATCAAACTCCTAGGAAAAGAAGCAAGATTGTAACTCTGCATGAACACACTTCTTTGACTCAAAGACAGATTGCTGAACAATGTGGTGTTAGTTTGGGCTCTGTAAATAATATTATTAAGTTAAAAAACGTAACCGGATCAATATCTCCTAAAAGAAAAGGTTTTTGTGGAAGAAAAAGAAAAACTACAACCAAAGATGATGCAATTTTGTTAAGAAATAGTAAACTTCACCCTGAAAAAAATAGTTTTGATCTTAAAAAAGACTTAGAAGATGCTGGGGTTCATATTCATGACTCAACAGTCAGAAGACGTCTTTTGGCCGTTAACAGAAAAGCCAGAAGGCCAAGGAAAAAACAACTGTTAACAGCCGCTATGATGAAAAAACTGTTGGCTTGGGCCAAAAAGTACAAATTTTGGAAAGTTGAGAATTGGAGGAAGGTTTTATTTTCTGACGAGAGTCATTTTGAAGTCCAAGGTAGGAAGTTGTCCCATGTAAGAAGGTCAGATAATGAACCTGTGTCACAGAAACATTTGCAACAAACAGTAAAACAGCCAGTTAAAAAAATGTTTTGGGGTTGTTTTTCGTTTTTTGGCTTAGGGCCTTTGGTACCAATATCTGAAATGATGAACAGTGAGAAATATATCCCTATTCTACAAAGCAGAGTGATTCCTGAACTTAAAAAACTAGAAGCTGACTATCACGTAAAATATCCTGTGTTTCAACAAGATCTTGCACCCTGTCACGCATCCAAGGCAGTTAAAAAATTCATGGATGAAGAGGGTATTTTGTGCTTGGAATGGCCTGGAAACTCGCCTGATGTCAATCCAATAGAAAATCTCTGGTCCATTTGTAAGAAAAGATTAAGAAAAAAGGACTGCAAAACTAAAGACAAGATGATTTCAGCCCTGATTCAGGTTTGGTTTCATGACTTTGAAATTCAAGAAATGTGCAAGACACTGGTCGATTCAAT
The DNA here is from genome assembly GCA_035578905.1 of Stictocephala bisonia. Classification (NCBI taxonomy): domain Eukaryota; kingdom Metazoa; phylum Arthropoda; class Insecta; order Hemiptera; family Membracidae; genus Stictocephala; species Stictocephala bisonia. Next base: position 159,715 of record JAQJVL010000562.1, on the reverse strand, counting down.
GCCAAAAAGACTTGAAATGTTAATACAAGCAAAAGGAGGCCACATTAAGTATTAATGTATGTATAATGTGAAAACTTATATAATTAGCCTAATAAATGTTTGTTTTTAACTGAAATTGGCTTTGTTCAAATTAATTTACACATGACTGTATATGATCTTCAACTACTATGCATTTGTTTTCACATTGTTTATGAACATGACCTTCATCCATCGCATGTAATGTACATTGCGTCTGATGAATAAAAACATTTGATTTTATTTGTTGTTAATGTTGTTTTGTGTAAGTGTTTGTTTTGTTTTTAAGTATCATTCTTCAAGCTCGTTTCTTACTGGATATATAATTTAATGTTATAAGATGTAACAAACACTCCAGTAAATAAATTTTTTATTTCGTTAGGCCTTTCAGTAACAAAGTTTGGTTGTCTGAAGATGGTAACTTTGTTACTGAAAGGCCTAACGAAATAAAAAATTTATTTACTGGAGTGTTTGTTACATCTTATAACATTAAATTGTTTTTAAGTGTTTAACTTTTAAAATGAGTGATTGGCATAAAATATTAAGTGGTTCGGAGTATCGAAAATGTGCCAAATTAAAAACCAAGGAACAGGACAAACTCATAAATAAAACATTTAAAATTGAAATATTTTTCAAAAGTGGAAGTGTGCCAAAACAGGTTTCTCCTCAATGTTCGAAAATCTTCTGATGTAAATGTTGAAACAGAAGATATGATTTGGTATGAACATAGCCAAGAAGAACTGTTTCGACTCATACAGAAAAAAAAATAAAAACAGTCAAGATGTGGATGAAATTTTTCTTAATAATGGACTCCTTCAAGAGACAAAACAAAAACACGTAGAAGATACGGTGTCGTTTTTTTTTAATTCATTTTATTTAAGTTTTTAAATTCATTTTATAACATTTTAATTATTGCATAAACCTCACAAATACTGCACCGCTTCTTACCACCAAAAATATGTCATAATATTACGATCTGAGGGGGCAAACAAGTAAAAAAATAATAGAGTGGAAAGGGTTAAAATTGTTGAAAATAAAAGTTACGAAAAAGATTGTAAAAGGATTCTCAAAAGAAACAAAAAGTATGATAACGGAAGAGCTGAAGATCTTGAACTTGATGGCAGAGAATGTTATAAAATCAATACATTTTTAATCATCATTGATCAGTTCATAGTTGAATTTAAAGAAGGTAAATGTCATTCACTGAGTACCAAGTTAAATTTAATTTCCTGACACAAATTGTAAAATCTTCGAAAAAGTATTTTGAGATCAAAAGCTCAGAATCTCATAGAAACTTACCGAAATGATCTTGGAGATGACTATCGATGAGTGCTGCCATTTTCAAGCACACTGTGCTGTATCTGGTGAGAAGTTTGAAGATACCTCGTTGATAGGCATTTCAACGTACCTCAGGAAGATGTCTACCCAAATATTGACATAGTGTTACGAATAAGTCTTTCGATTCTGGCTACAAACTGCTTTGGCGAAAGAAGTTTTTCTTGCTTAAAGAGGGTGAAAAACTAATTGAGATCAACCATTAATGAAGATAACTTGAATGCCTTGTCTATTTTGTGTATAGAATCTGAAAGTGCCGCAAAGATAGATTACAGCACAGTGATAGAAGACTTTGCTCAGAAGAATGCTCAGAGTTTATTATAGAAGGAGATCGAAGAAATAGAGAAGGGTACTATTCATTAGATACTAAATGGTATATAAAAAAATTGTAAAAAATACAACTACACAACAATTTTTATTGTGTGTTATCCATTTTTAATTAATTCCTTTTATTAGGAATTGAGTGTTTTAGTATAATATAGACAACAAATCATATTATTTAACTACTTCAAATAATTCAAATGATGTAATAATAAAATAAGTAAATTGTTCCTATGGAAGTTTGATAAAAGAGGTTGGGTGAGTATATAGTATGGGAAAGGACTCAATAGATACACGTGTAGTGGTATTGACCCATAATGCCACTGTGCGTGTATGGATGGGTCAATGCCACTGTACGTGTATGGGCGGGCGGGTGGGTCAATGCCACTGTACGTGTATGGGTGGGTCAATACCACCGTACGTGTATGGGTGGGTGGGTGGGTCAATACCACTGTACGTGTATGGGTGGGCAGGTGGGTCAATACCACTGTACGTGTATGGGTGGGTGGGTGGGTCAGTACCACTGAACGTGTATGGGTGGACGGGTGGGTCAGTACCACTGTACGTGTATGGGTGGGTGGGTGGGTCAGTACCACTGTACGTGTATGGGTGGGTGGGTGGGTCAGTGCCACTGTACGTATATGGGTGGGTGGGGCGCACACCTTAAGTTTGTCAGTGGATTTTTCGATTATCCGAACCATAAACTTTACCCTAATAGGCCTACAATAAAAATTTCAATATAAGTCTAGAGAAAAGAATTAAAAACAGTAGTTCTAATGATTCAATTTTTAAATAAACTTATACTTTTACTTGATAATAGATTCAAATACGGTTCCTATTCTACATGTCTCATATTACCAACATTTTACGTAGGAGACATATGTAATGAGTTGGGGGGGGGGATGGAACTCGGCCGGCCTAAGGGTGTCATGAAGCTAAATGTGGCCCTGCATTGACCATCAGTAATCATTTCATGTGGATTGACCCTAGAGAGCCATATGTACAATTAAATGTATTTTTACTCATGAAAATACAATATTTTATTTTGCCCATAGGGTTAACTTACATGAGAGCTACAGGAGTTAACTCGGTTTTGTAATTTATGATTAACAGTAAAAACTCAATTATCTGAATTAATTATCAGTATCCTGGTTCTTAAGCAATTAGCATTCAAGTAAAAATTAAATACTTTGATTTTTTGTAACAAAATCAAGCACTTTTAATGTACTTATGTTAAAATTTCTTTGGTTTGATAAAAAAAATTTTATTTCAAAAATATAAGGCAGAGTGAAAAGGGAAAATTCTTTATAACTCTTTTTATATATGATATAACATTAAGAAATTATTAATTCCTTAATACGATGATAAAAACTTTTCTCCTAAATAAAAGCAATTTAACCCTTTGAGGACCAACTGACGATATTTCGTCAGTACTATTTTGTGCGAAAAACCCCGCGCTGACGATATATCGTCAGCAGCCGACAGTGCGAAAAACGCCACTGACGATATATCGTCAGCGGGCAATAATTTGTGTAGTATGTTTTCTATAGTACATTGAATGATCCCGTATCTTGTTTTAAATGTCTTTGGTTTCTTACTAAGTGCCTTGATAATGTTTTCGATAAAAGAACAGCTAAAAAAAATACTAATTGGTTGTTTTTTGTTCCGTGTTTCCATCACGTCACTAGCGCTCACAGTGGCAGTGGGCATAAAATACCCACTGCCACTGTGAGCGTTCTACCATAAAATTTGTATTATTATTCCAAATCACATAAAATTTTGTACACATGCTCTTTATAACATTTATAATTGAATAAAATAGTTTCCCACATTGATTTTTTTCTGTTGACACACAAAGTCAAAATTTTATTTTATTTTTTGGTTCTTTTATTTTTTTTCCGGCGTAGGTATATTATTATGTCAATCAAACAGCAATATACCCTTATTAGTTGCTAGAGTAACTAATGACAATCATTTTGGTAAAAGAATTATTAAAATATCTTAAAAATTGACAAAAATACAAAAAATTTTACAAACCTTTGCAAAAACGCAGATTTCTTGCGGTCTTTTTCGCATACAAAACTGACTGTTTGCAAAAAAAAAAATTTTGACAACTTTTTTTTTTTTTTTTTAATGGCTCTGGTCCTCAAAGGGTTAATCACAGTTGTGATTGTAACAAGAACAAAAATTTGGAATGCTAAATTAATTTTGGAATGAATAGTTTAATAAATAATATAGTCCAACCTCGCTGGCTATATGGCTACTGCTAGACCGATTTAGAGAAAAGTTGGACGAACGAGAAGCCATTTAAAGTAACCATTTTCGGATGTAATAGCCCCCCCTCCACGCAAAAATAGATTATTTAAAAAGTACTCATCTTCAACTGCTCTAACTGATTAGCTTTAAAATTTTGAGGTTGATCAAAAGTAATTCATTTTGTAATGATAAGTGTTTTTTATATGATAAATTTTTAATAATTTGTTTGCGACAGAATACATTTAACCCTTTTAGTGCTATTCCGCCTGTCCTATGGATATACCCAAAAATGCTAAGCAGTTTTGTGCGAAAATGTAGTTTTGGTAAAACGTTCATAGATTCGTTATTTGATGTCATATCTTCATACCTTTATTTTGTATTGTAATACAATAAACAGAGAATAGCCCTATAACAATAAAATACATATAAAAGTATTCTTTATTTATACAAAAATAAATAACTTTTGTTATAATTTTTGTTGTTGTAATTACAAATAAAATAAGAATGCCTTATTATTTTTTTCCTATTCCACTGTAAAGAATGAAGAACAAATTTCAAATATTTTCAGTTCATTTTTATAAAAAAAAAGAGAACAGAGGAAATAAAAAAATATTATCCTCACAAAAATTACTTGACTTCGATCTTCCTTAGCATGAAAAAAAATATAAAAAGTTGATTTGTCGGCAATCAAATGGCCATATATCGATTCTCTAATACCTTTGGAATAAAATGACATTGATAGCGGCCAGTAAAATAAACAAGCCTGTCGTATATATACAGGGTGTTTCAGAACTCTCTAACAACATTTTGAGGGATTGTTTCTGGCCTAAGAGTGAATCTAAATGTCACGTTTAAATCATCCAAATAGTTAATCACAGAGCCACCATTTAGTTTTTTCAACAATTATTTTTTTCCTCAAAAACCATACAACCTAAAATTTTGAATTTTTTTTGACACCTTAGTAATAATAAGGGCAACTTGTTAAAACAAATTTAAAATTTTCTAATCGCCTTTTGCAGAACAGTTTATTGGAATTGTTCAAATTGTACTTTTGCACAGTTACAAGCTGTGTTGTAATTATTACACAGCTTTAATAAGCAGATTAATTTATTTAAATTAGTTTGAATTTATTCAATGGTTATTAACTTAGTTGAGATTTTCTATTTTTTGTTAAACAAAATCAGGTTTTAAAAAATTCCTTTAGAACTTTTAATTTCTGAATGTATCGTAAACATATGAAGAGTTTAAGGGAAAACAAATAAGGTTGTTTTAAGTAATATTCTTATTTTTAAAGAGAAAACATATTTGTATTAACTTATAAATCATTATTAGGGGTTAGGTGCTTGTCACATTGTTGTATTGGCTGCGTACATTGACCTGCACCAACTGCCATGCATCACAAAAACTGTCTTATCTCATTTATTTTTTATTCAATCTAAGTAAATAGAATATTGTTAGATTTGTCTTTAAATTTCTTTAAAAGAGTCATTTTTGTAACTACAATTATTTTTTTATTTGATTATTATTTAAAAAGTGGTTCTTGTTTGAACATTTCAGATGGCCGTTAATTTCATTCCTAATTCAGAAAATTTTTTATTTTTCTTGCAATTATTAAGATGTATAAAAAATTCAATATTTTACGTTGTATGGTTTTTGAGAAAAAAATAAGGTTTGAAAATAACAAAATTGCAGCTTTGTGAGTAACCAAGGTCTTTGGGATGATTTAAATTTGATTCACTCTTAGCCCGGAAACAATACCTCAAAATATTTGTATAGTTCTGAAACACCCTGTATAAAATATGTAATGTATACTATATAGATGGTCGTACTTTTAGACTATGTAGATGCTGTAGCACTGAAGGGGTTAATGGAATGGAATTGTTGTCATATCCATGCACCTTTCCATGATTTTTAGTGAGTCTTGAGTTCCAATCTCAAACATGTACTTCCCATAATGCAGTTGTGTTGTATTCAGCTTAAAACAAAACTTTATTTTCCTTATCACTCAAAAATTACTTCCACATTCGTTTTCCATTGTGTATCTAAGCTTTAAAACATAACCTGTGGCTGGGTCAGTTCACCCAAGGCGAGAGGTGCATGCCACCTGGATGGGTCAGTATAGTCAAATACTACACACTGTTCCTTTGTTGGCCATTGTAAAATTAGCATTGGGGGAGAGAGCATGTACCATCGTGTTAGCGTGGTTGCACAAGTGCAAATAACATTTCATTCTGGTAGCATCAGTGTGGTGTTTTAAGTTTTGTCTATGTATTGTACAAGGTTTAAATAGTGTATATGCAGCTTTTACTTTTCCGTAGATATTTAAGTTATTTCTAATGTCTATAACCTGGGTGGACCTTCACGAGAGGTTCTTTTTCAAGAGGAAATGAGTTCTGGCAAGTCTGAAGACAGTGAGTTTGAAGTTAGTTTGAAGTTGTAACGGGAGATTCAGATTTGTCTATTATAGCTTCTGGTGAATAAATAAATGGACTGGAACGGAATGAACTGGTGGATTGAAGGGGATTAAAAATTTTGTAAATACCAAAATATGAACTAAAAATATTCTATGAATTGCATATATTTCGATTTTACTTGTCAAAATGTTTAAATAGGTAAGCGTTCGGCCATGATGCTGAACTAGGCTAGGCAGCTCCACACTGTACGCTGTGTAACACCATGTGCCGCCGTAGCGAATGTGTTAACTTTATAATACCGAACTGATTTATTTTTAATTTTCCTAAATCATCTATTATAGAATGAAATCATAAAATTGTGTAGAACTATTTTTAGGTCATATTATGGTGGGGGGTCTGTGCACCTGAGGGCCAGTTGAGCAGGGTTATACTGTATTTCATTCAAATTTTACACACCTTTTTTGTTCCACTTATAAGCAAGAGAAACCTGTAAGAGGAACACAAATTTTATACATACTTATAACTGCATTGTAGTAATTATACAGTGTTTTTGTTACCTGAATAGATATCCAAGGTTTATCTCAGGAAATATATTAGGCTTAATGGCAATACCGCATCCAGAACCCGAGGCACTAATACCAATCACGATAGTTTGTCCATGCTTTACAGCCAACATTAATGAAGAAGACACGTTACCTGGATCTAGGATCATTAGTGTAACATTTATTGTAAGTACATCCCTTGGCTGTAAGCACCCATTGTTTGGTTCCACAACTATCTTGCATTGCTGCATTTCCTCCTGGAAAATGTTAAACTGGGGTAAGCTTTTGTTAAGGTCTTTGAAGTGAGTAGGTGGTGGAGCAAATTTGTTAATTACGACAAGTAATTATATTACCCAAACCCTCAATGTTACACCCATCTAAATTGCACTTCTTAAAATCTTAACTCATTGTATCGAATGACCATTTTAAACATAATTTAAATCAATATCCTAGGATTTATAGTCTATGTAAATCTGTTTTTATTTGTTGTTAACTTGAATCTTGAACTTAACCATCTCCCCTAGTCCACTATCTCACAGTTTTTATTTATTACCAGATATTTGTTAAAAAATATCTGCTGCAACGCTTATTTAGGTAATAGATTGCATACTTTGGTATTATGTTAAAGATGAAAGTCTATTATTGTTAGGAAGTGGAGTTCCTTCCCAACCATACACGTACAGTGGTAGTGGCACTCTAAACACCCATACATGTACATGGTAATGACCTACCCATTCACTTATAGTGATGGCTCTCCCAGCCACTAACAGTGGTATGGCCAACATATCCATCCACACACTTACAGAGGCTCTATCACACATTTACAGTGGTAATGACCTACCCATTCACTTATAGTGGTAATGACACACCCATCCACTAACAGTGGTATGGCCAACATATCCATCCACACACTTACAGAGGTTCAATCACACATTTACAGTGGTAATGACCTACCCATTCACTTATCTTACCACATTTGAATCTTACCTTACAAATCGGCAGCAAAAAGTCTTTGCTAAAGGTTCAACGTCAGCCGCTACCAGGGTTGAATATGGTGTGCCGCAGGGATCGGTACTGGGCCCATTCCTTTTTTTGATAATGGTAAATGATTTGCCTGATAATGTATCTATTAATACTGTTATGTTTGCTGATGATGCTACATTTTTTAAGACGGGCAAAAATCATCAGGATCTATGTAATTATATGGATAGTGTAGTTCTTAACGAGGCTGCTGAGTGGTATGCTGCCAATAAATTCTTTTTTAACATGACCAAAACACAAAATGTAACATTTTCACTAGATTTAAGTGCCCTCAAGGAGGCTGAGAATAATAGTTTTGTAAAACTTCTAGGCATTCATCTTGTATTGGGGTAATGGCTCAAAAATAAATGATGTGTTACTGGTTCAAAAAAAGGCTGTGAGAATCTTGGCAAATGCAGGTGCAATAGATCATTGTAGACCTCTGTTCCAACAATATAAAATGTTAACAGTCATTAATGTATATATTTTAGTTAGTTTGTTATGTAAAAAGGAATCTAGATAATCTCACATTGTCAAATCAGATCCACAACCACTTTAATAGGTCAAGCCATCATGTTTATGTAGAATATAGTAGGCTAAGTAAAACTTTAAAGTCCTTCAAGATACTGAGCATTAAATTGTTTAATAAGTTGCCACTTAGTGCTAAAAGTGTAAGTAATGAAAGATTTGCAAAGGTTATTTTGGACTGGCTATTAGAAAATCCAATGTATAGTATTAATGAGTTCCTAGAAATGTCCTTTGATGAAATAATGTTACCTTTTATTGCTTAGGCTATCGTGCCTTTTTTTAACCTATTTTTAACTTAGTTGTAAGGTTATTTGACTCTGTCTATTACATGTACATGTTTAATGACAATAAAAGATTCTATTCTATTCTATTCTTATAGTGGTAATGACACACCCATCCACTAACAGTGGTATGGCCAATATATGTCCATCTTACACATATCTTAAATATCCATCCATACACTTACAGAGGTTCTACCACACATTTACAGTGGCAATGGCCAACCCACCCACCCATACACTGTATAGTGATAATGACTCTTCCACCCACCTGAACACTTACAGTGGTAATGGCCCACGTACAGTGGCTCTCCCATACACTTAGTGGTAATGTCCAACACATCCACCCATACAGGTATAGTGGTAATGACTCTCCCATCCAACCATATATCTACAGTGGTATGGCCCACCTATCCATACATATAAGTACATTGGCTCTCCCATCCACACATACAATTACAGTGTTAATGGCTTTTTCATCCACCCACAGATCTAGATAGGTAATGTAAAGTAGGAGAGGGTCATCATTGCTTTCTGCAAAGAAAGAGAAAAATCAGATTTTCCGACTACCATTAAGCCTTCAAATTTTTAAAAACCTTTTAATAATGAGATATTTCTCATATATTAAAGCCTTTGTGATGATATGGTCTTTCCACCCACCCATAAAAATATGACATTGATTGCTGACTTTGCAATAAACATCTAACTTAGTTCAGTTTTACATGCAGTATTGTACCATTACCAATTTAGTTGGATGCCTTGTTTTATTGATGGCTCTCTATGGGTTTTATGCGTGTTCACTTTATATTAATTGAGGTGAGCATATTATTTATTAGGCATATTAAAATCACATAGATAAAAAGGTAAATTATAAATATTTGGTACCAGCGTATTTAAAAGGTTTATTTTCTCCAGTAATTTTAATCATATCTTAATATTTTGCAATAGAAGTAATAATTATTGATGAATAAAAAATAACTCTAAAACTAATATGATTATAATAACTAATAACATAATTATAAAATAAATATATGCACTCACAACGGAAATAGCAAATGTAGCATCGATTGGTGAGTCATTAGTTAAATTAAAATTTAATTTTTTTGATTCTAGCAACACCATGTTTCCGAAGTTCAGTTCTTCGACATCAGAACAGACAGTGGGGCCTTGGGCAGTGCAGAATATTGAACAAATGTCACAAAGCCCATTAATACCAAACACAATGGATCTGCAAACAAATATTATTGAAATTAATTTATTAAATGTCGTTATGTTCTAAATCCAAATAAAAAAATGAATAGTATATTATCAAAGAACTTTTGTTTAAAAATCATGTTTCATTACTCAATAAACATACAGAACAAACTTAATAGTGAACTTGTGAGATTCCTACACAATCTTCATATAAAAAAAAGTCTCATTAATATTTTAAGACAAATTAAATTAAAACTTTACGTTATTTACAGGAAAAAGAGTAGACAACAAATATTTACATAGGTAAAGTAAAAAATAAAACAAATATGTACAAAAATCACTTCTTATCTGTAACTATAAAGTATCTATGAACTATAAGTGACAGCAAAATAAGCACTTTTCGATCTATCAATTGGCAAAAGAGTGTCATTGAATTTAGTGTTTTAAAAATCGTCTTGTTTTTCCACAAATCATATAATTTTCTCCGTACTCACTCCTAGGGTAGTCAGGACGCTAATGTAGTAATTTTGGTTGATTGTTAGCCCCTCTGGTACCCAATCAATGTGTACAATGCCTTTGATATAAAAAAATACATCATGGCCTTGCTTTTTGATTTTGTCATTCATGCTTTCTTTTGCTGTGGAGAAGCAGGGGATTTCCAATACACTGATTGTCATTTTGTTTCGGGATCGTAGGTAAAATAAACCATGAATTATCACAAGTAATGACCTTTTCTAAGAGAGTAGGATCACTTTCGATGTTTTCTAGGATGTCAGAACAAATTATTCTTCAGCATTCCTTCCGTTGCAGGAGTGCGAGACACTTTAGAACCATTTTCGAACACACTTTGCTCATGTTAAAACTGTCATGAAGAATTTGCCTAACACTTTCTTTGTCAATTCCAGTTAACTCAGACATTGTTCTGATAGTTAAACAGCAATTTTGTCGAACAAGTTTACCGACATTTTCAATGTTAGCATGGGTTTTTGATGACGATGGTCTGCCAGTGCACTTGTGTCTTCATGGCCATCTATAAATTGTTTGAACGACCCAAACACTTGTGTATGTGATAAACAATCATCACCATACACCTGTTGTAACATTTAAAATTTTTCACTTCTAGATTTTCCAAGTTTGTAAAGAAATTTAATGTTTACGTTTACACGCTGTTCTTTCTGGACACTTAACATTGTTACAAAGCAGAGACAAAAGTATATGCTTATAACTGACGCTACAAGCAGAATGAGTGAGGGAGAGAGACAAAACTCAAGCAGCAGGTGGAGGGGGAGTCACATGACCAGCTGTACGATATTCAGCCTTATTGCATTCGTTGTGTGGCTACTGCAATATTAATCCGGTTTCTTTCTAGCCATACCTTGTAATTTTTAATCAATCAAAATTTATTTGTCACACTGAACAGTTGTTAATCTGGAGCGAAGCATAATAATTATATATTGACATGTTAATATACATGTCAATATATTACTTTTCATAAACAACAATATAATAATTAAACTCCTGTATGTTTGTGTAAAAAAAACTAGAAAAGTAGTGAATAGATTCACATGACATTTTTTACATAACCCTCATTTATAAACAAGAGTGTTTTTATATATTTAGTTCCTAAAATTGTAATGGGGAATTTTCCCGACCAATTTATATAATTTCACAAATGAAAATAAATATCAGGGCTGAAAAAGTGCTGCTGTGACCAGCTAATTTATGTGCATATTATTTCCAAATAATTTCCTGTAAGTTTGTTGTTGTGACCAGATGATTGTTTATTTATGAACAAGAACTGTGTCTTATTTAGGATAAAATCATATAAAATCATGGAAATGGTCAACCTTAATTTTTTAACTAAAAAAATTAAAAAATAACGACTTTAATTAATATCAGATTAAGCCACAGGAACCCATGGCCGGGTTTAGTAAGTTTGTATATGTATATACATATACAAATATATTATATCATTCCATGAGTGTAGAATATTATTTCCATCATATCCTGTTCCTAAATGGTGGCCAATTGAAAGCAGTGCTACTATTCACACTATTTAAAACTGACCAAAATCACAAATTTAAAAAGAACTAATAGAACAATATTAGGAAGCTTAACAACAAAAGACATTTTAATACATAAAAAAAGAAACAATGGTTTAATTCCACTGTCTAATCCTTTTTTTTATAGTTTATTAAATGTTCAGCCAAAGATTAAATAAACATCATTCTTCTGAGAAAAAGCTATTTTGAAATTTGATAAATCTACTAATCTGATAATCAAATAATTCTCCTTGCCTACATAGCCCCTCCCTGTTTATTAAAACCAATTTACAATCCCATTTAAAGGCAAATTAAAATACACCTTTGAAACAATGTCTTTCCTTTAAAATATTTAACCCAATTATTATTTTAAAATGATTCTTGTTCTATTACGTACTTAATAGTTGTCTTGCTACGGCCCATAACAAATGGGGTGATTGTTGCAGTAATTTGTACTCTTTCCCAAGGGTCCAGCAACTTTTCAGATATATCGGTTGTGTAATGAAGTGGAGAAAGATCACTCTAAAATAAAAGTACAATTTTACTTCAATTCACATAGACTGCAGAAGTATGAAGAACTTTTACAGTCTTTGGCCAGTGAAATATAGTACAGTATTTGCAATTCAAATACATTTTAGCTTTAAACGGATAAATCACAGAACATGGTTATTCATGGAACCCTATGAACCCTAGGCACTTTGATGCAAGAGAGTGCCTAATTTGTATGCTGAACATGAATGCTGTATATATGCACTAAATTTGTGTTCTATCATGCAAACCAACTATCTTGCATTATATATCTATGGTCAAAGCAATTGTAAGTTAAATAATTTTGTTCAGTTCCAGCCACTAAAGGACAAGTTAATTTGAAATGGTGGCATTTCAAACCTTTTAGACTGGCCTATAATGCAAACGGTAAGCCATAAACACCAGAATATCTGGAAGGTTTTTACAAACCTTTTGGGAAATGGCTAAAATTTAATAACCATAAACCATATCATTTTGAAAAGTTTTAAATTTAGTAGTCTCTAAAATGGGCTTTGATGACATATAGATTTTGGTTAAATATATCGACAGGTATATATAATACCACACTCCTATCTTTAGTAAAACAATTATTGAGAGGTAAACAACATGTTTTAGGGAATGTGGTTATAAACAGCTAGGAAAAGTTTCACTCTAAAAAAATTCACAATTCTTAAAACTGCACTTTTCCAGAAATGTAGGTATTGTCATGCTAAACATGCAGAAATAACTAACTGGATCCAAATATAATGAGGGAACACAATAACCAACTAACACAGTAAAATAATTATAAACAACACAATGTAGACAGCACTCACTGTTCACAATGTAAAATAACTTAGCGACTGATATAAACAGTTGTAGTCTATACATAGCAGTATAAGGTACGCAACAAAAAATTATTACATAGACAGAGTATACAAATTTCATGTAACATATTACTAAGAAATTAAATATATTTTGTTACGTTGGTTATTTATCTACGTTATTCCGTGCATATTCAATAAAAATGTCTTATGAAGAAAAATTACTATGTAACTTCTGATGTATCTGAATATCCCTGCTTTTTCCAGAACTGCAAACATCTGATATGTCAGAAGTTGGTATCCAAATGGTTAAATGCTACTATTAAAATTGAAATTACTGAACCCAAAATTGCAAAACTTATTAAGTTGGCATTCATTCTCATAATGTTGAATGAACAATACTGAGAAGATACTTAATGTTTCATTATTGGGGATATTCTGCAAAATAACATAAACAAATTATAACATAATGTAAATACCGTAGTCAAGTAACTAGTCTCTGAAGGGCACTGGTTCAAATCTGATGGTAAAAGGTAATTAAATAAAAATATAAGGAAGAAAAGTTTACACAGAGTGAAAAATTACAGCTGATGATAACAGAGGCACATTTATGTTCAAAAACATAACATTTTGATGCCTCAGTTATAAAGCTAATTAAAAAATTATCAAAGTGCCAAAACGGAAAAGGACAAAATAACATGCCAACAACAACAAAAAAACATTAACATTCCATAAAAGAGCAAAATATTTAATTCCAGAATGGGTCTTACAATGTGAGATATATTATGAGATATATTATGATATATCATCATTTTGCATGTTCTACTCTATAAATTTATTGAGCTAAGTGTATTCTTAATTAGTCATATTAAAATTAACTATAGTGCATTTTCCTCTTTATATTAATCTGCAAAACAGATATTTACGTGTGCAATTTTCATAGTAATACTGATTCCATTAGCTTCCATCCAAGCTGGACACCATTTATTTAAATGGAACCATTTACTTCGAGCGATTGACCCATTACTTCTATTCAAGTTGCAAACAAAACCAATAGGTCAGGCTGTGATCAAACCTTCAATATTGGTGCTGTACCCAGTCATTAAGCATCCCTTCAGACCGCACATACATACAATACACATTATCACTTGCATTAAGATACTTTACAAATATAATAACACTTAATTCTTAATGTTGCTTATTTTATTGGTATTTACTAGTATTTATTTTAATTAAAATATTGATAGTTGGCTAAGTTATAGTTAAAGTCATGCAGTTTGCTGAGTATTTATAACTTGCTAACTATGATCTCAAATACTGGAAAAGTTAATGCAGGAGTGAAAGGAGGAGAGCTGACAAATGCTGTGTATACATACAGTGGCTTGACATAATGAGACCGTAAAATTATTATGGACAGACACTAATGTGTGAATAAGAAATTATGTTAACATTTTGAACCTGCACCCCTGTTAATTTTCTGGTATGAAACAAACTTAAACATAGCAAAGAGGCTTCATATAAAATACAGGGTATATGTGACATCAAATTCTAAGGACATAAAATCACTTTATTATGTATGCTATTCAGCCTTCCAGGAGCAATGTATTCAGCAGCTGAATGCACCAGTGACAAAGCAGTTGATTTCCAACTTAATAGGGTCATGAGAGCTATTGGTGGCGCTCTTATGCCAAATCCACTTCCTTGGCTCCCGGTACTGTGCATCATAGCATCTCCAGAGAAAAGGATACACAAACAGCCAAAATAAAAAATGCAATAAAACAAATGATACAAAATTAACACAAAAATATTTTTTTAAATGACACAAAGCGGCCTACCAACCCACCCGTACACAAACAGAGGTATTCGCCCATACACTCAACCATACGAATATGGTGGTATAAACCCATTCTTCCTCCCATCATGAAGGAGGTGTTCACCCACCCACCCACAAACGGCCAGTATGATGACCCTACCACACACCCATAAATGACCAATAGTGATGGTTGGGTAGGTGTATTGATAGGCAGATTGGCCAGTACCACTGTACATGTATGTACGGGTGGGTTGGTAGGCAGATTGGCCAGTACCACTGTACATGTATGTACGGGTGGGAGGGTAGGCAGATTGGCCAGTACCACTGTACATGTATGTACGGGTGGGAGGGTAGGCAGATTGGCCAGTACCACTGTACATGTATGTACGGGTGGGAGGGTAGGCAGATTGGCCAGTACCACTGTACATGTATGTACGGGTGGGAGGGTAGGCAGATTGGCCAGTACCACTGTACATGTATGTACGGGTGGGAGGGTAGGCAGATTGGCCAGTACCACTGTACATGTATGTACGGGTGGGAGGGTAGGCAGATGGGCCAGTACCACTGTACATGTATGTACGGGTGGGAGGGTAGGCAGATTGGCCAGTACCACTGTACATGTATGTACGGGTGGGTTGGTAGGCAGATTGGCCAGTACCACTGTACATGTATGTACTGTACCGGGTCTTTTGACCGGTACATTTCGTTTTTTCCGTCGTAGTCTGCCGGGCTGCCTGAGATTCGCTTTTGCCCGGCGATTCGCGTACTTTGGTGGCCGTTGGCTCAGTTCCGTTTCGTTCCGTGTTCCAGCAGCTTCGGTCAGGTTGGCCTGTCTGTTCAGTTGTCTTGTGCTGCCTGCAGAAATAGACATGTTCGGCTAAGGCTCCTAAAACGTAAGTGTTCTTTTGTAATTTCTAATATTTAATCACCCTTTTGGTGAGAATATTTTGTTTCAATAGTATTAATCGTTCTTGCTTTTGTTTTCAGAGTTTTGTTAAATTTTGTGTTCTTTGTCTAGATGTTTCTCAGACTAGGTTAAAGCCATGTGCTCCATGTTACTTTTACCGTTAATGCTTTTTATATCTGCCTTTATTGTCAATAGTAGTTCTGTATAATGTTTTGTTGAGCCTTTTTACAGTTGTAGTTACCGATTTACCATATTTTTTGTTCTTTGCCAATAACCTAGCCTAGCTGTACCCTTTGATATTCATGTTATAACCTATTGCTCATGTATCCATAGCCTAGTTTTCAGTTTGTCATTTTTAGTTCCATATACGTAATTACGTCTTTTATAATTTGTTAAATTTGTAAATTGGTTTTAAATCTGAGTTTGCCAACATAATTATTCATAGCCTAAAGTTAATCTTTCACTGTCTTGTTTGCTCTTCATGTCCAGTTTTGTTAAATCATGCACCCTTATATTTAGTGGTTATGTGTAATATTTTGTTGTGATGGCTGGTCTGTGTTTAATGGCTGTGTTTGACCTTGCAGTCCAGGGTCCTTGAGTGGGACGTTCAGCCCTCGGCCTGCTGTCCGGGGAAGGTCGACCTTCTACACTGCCTGCCTGGCCTGAGGACCAAGTCGTAGAGACCATGTTGCGACTAAGCTGCCATTCCCTACATCTGGGTGGTTTTCTTCAGTCCTCAGGTCAGTGTGTTCCATTTTTTTTCCCGGCGGCTGAGCTGGGGGTTTTGATGGCAAAATATAAAAAAGAAAAAGGAAGAGAAAAATGTTTGTGGAACAATGGATTATTAGGCCTAGGCCTAGGAACTGGCCATGAACTTGAACAGTGCTTTTTGAAACAGCCAGGGGGACCTTGCTATATAGATATTTGAAATTTAAGCAAAATAGAAAACTTATGTTAATATTTGTTGTTATTTATTTTAGTTAGTTTTTTTTTGTTATGTTTATTTGGTTATTATGGTTAATCTTTACGTAGTTTATTTTTGTTATGGTTTTTAAATTTTTATATTGGTTAGGTCCCTACCGTTAAATTGTGTTGTTATTGATTTTTATGCTTTAGGCCTAGTGATTTAGTTAGTTATTTATTTAGTTCGTGTTTTGTGTTATTGATGTCAGGGGATAATAGAACGGTACCGTGTTATATTTTTTTTTAAATTGTTTAATTTTTAAACTCACCAAAAGGGGATTATTGTACTTTTACGTAACTTCTAATTCGGAGCTGCCCAGGGATTCCGGCTTACTCCCTGGCCCGGTGGAATTATGGGATTTGGGCTAAATTGCCGGTTTAATTGTTGTTTGCCAGAAGTTTTCTAAATTTTCAATTTTATGTGGGCATTAAATTTATCTTACGTTTTGGGGGTCTCCGGCTAAACTGCAGATAGGCCATGTAGTTGTTAATTGGTAATTTTGGTATTTGTTGCGTTTGTTGTTTTTGTAGCTTTTGTGTCTTATCTTGTTAATTTTAGTGTTAATTGTTATTTATTGAAGTGCGAATTGATTTTGTGGCCTTCTGCCATTTTTGATTATTCAATATTTGCTCTTTGGTAATAAACTAGTTTTGCTCAGCTGCCGAGTTTTATTTTGACCCTCCAACTGCCACCCGTGACCCCATCGCTCGACTTGTTTTGAGCCATCCCCCGGTTGGCACGCTTACCAGCTTTGGTGGGGGGGATGGGTCTCAGTACGGGTGGGAGGGTAGGCAGATTGGCCAGTACCACTGTACATGTATGTACGGGTGGGTTGGTAGGCAGATTGGCCAGTACCACTGTACATGTATGTACGGGTGGGAGGGTAGGCAGATTGGCCAGTACCACTGTACATGTATGTACGGGTGGGTTGGTAGGCAGATTGGCCAGTACCACTGTACATGTATGTACGGGTGGGTTGGTAGGCAGATTGGCCAGTACCACTGTACATGTATGTACGGGTGGGTTGGTAGGCAGATTGGCCAGTACCACTGTACATGTATGTACGGGTGGGAGGTAGGCAGATTGGCCAGTACCACTGTACATGTATGTACGGGTGGGTTGGTAGGCAGATTGGCCAGTACCACTGTACATGTATGTACGGGTGGGAGGGTAGGCAGATTGGCCAGTACCACTGTACATGTATGTACGGGTGGGTTGGTAGGCAGATTGGCCAGTACCACTGTACATGTATGTACGGGTGGGTTGGTAGGCAGATTGGCCAGTACCACTGTACATGTATGTACGGGTGGGAGGGTAGGCAGATTGGCCAGTACCACTGTACATGTATGTACGGGTGGGAGGGTAGGCAGATTGGCCAGTACCACTGTACATGTATGTACGGGTGGGTTGGTAGGCAGATTGGCCAGTACCACTGTACATGTATGTACGGGTGGGAGGTTAGGCAGATTGGCCAGTACCACTGTACATGTATGTACGGGTGGGTTGGTAGGCAGATTGGCCAGTACCACTGTACATGTATGTACTGGTGGGTTGGTAGGCAGATTGGCCAGTACCACTGTACATGTATGTATGGGTGGGAGGGTAGGCAGATTGGCCAGTACCACTGTACATGTATGTACGGGTGGGAGGGTAGGCAGATTGGCCAGTACCACTGTACATGTATGTACGGGTGGGTTGGTAGGCAGATTGGCCAGTACCACTGTACATGTATGTACGGGTGGGAGGGTAGGCAGATTGGCCAGTACCACTGTACATGTATGTACGGGTGGGTTGGTAGGCAGATTGGCCAGTACCACTGTACATGTATGTACGGGTGGGAGGGTAGGCAGATTGGCCAGTACCACTGTACATGTATGTACGGGTGGGTTGGTAGGCAGATTGGCCAGTACCACTGTACATGTATGTACGGGTGGGAGGGTAGGCAGATTGGCCAGTACCACTGTACATGTATGTACGGGTGGGAGGGTAGGCAGATTGGCCAGTACCACTGTACATGTATGTACGGGTGGGTTGGTAGGCAGATTGGCCAGTACCACTGTACATGTATGTACGGGTGGGAGGGTAGGCAGATTGGCCAGTACCACTGTACATGTATGTACGGGTGGGTTGGTAGGCAGATTGGCCAGTACCACTGTACATGTATGTACGGGTGGGAGGGTAGGCAGATTGGCCAGTACCACTGTACATGTATGTACGGGTGGGTTGGTAGGCAGATTGGCCAGTACCACTGTACATGTATGTACGGGTGGGAGGGTAGGCAGATTGGCCAGTACCACTGTACATGTATGTACGGGTGGGTTGGTAGGCAGATTGGCCTGTACCACTGTACATGTATGTACGGGCGGGAGGGTAGGCAGATTGGCCAGTACCACTGTACATGTATGTACGGGTGGGTTGGTAGGCAGATTGGCCAGTACCACTGTACATGTATGTACGGGTGGGGGAGGGTAGGCAGATTGGCCAGTACCACTGTACATGTATGTACGGGTGGGTTGGTAGGCAGATTGGCCCGTACCACTGTACATGTATGTACGGGTGGGAGGGTAGGCAGATTGGCCAGTACCACTGTACATGTATGTACGGGTGGGTTGGTAGGCAGATTGGCCAGTACCACTGTACATGTATGTACGGGTGGGAGGGTAGGCAGATTGGCCAGTACCACTGTACATGTATGTACGGGTGGGTTGGTAGGCAGATTGGCCAGTACCACTGTACATGTATGTACGGGTGGGAGGGTAGGCAGATTGGCCAGTACCACTGTACATGTATGTACGGGTGGGAGGGTAGGCAGATTGGCCAGTACCACTGTACATGTATGTACGGGTGGGAGGGTAGGTTAGTCTTTAAATCCTTATTACAAATTATTTCCTTTTATTCTAACATCTTTATATTTCAATATAAAAATAAACCATGACCAGAGAATCGAACAAAGAAATTCTGCATGCTTGACAGGTACTCAAAAACAATGATAACTACAATTTATACCCACATATATTCCAATACACAGATGACTAACAATATAAGCCAACATCGGCAGACTTGTTCTGTTCTGATACAAGTAACCTGAACAACTTTAGCAGGTTAACAACTTTAAGTTAGCATTCTTATCGACATATTATTGCAGAAATTACTATGGAAGAAGCTTTTTGGTTACTGGCAGAACAAATACAGGTCACCTTTAAGGACTAGATTATCCACTTTTTTACCTACTGGACCACTTTACCTGCTGACTATGTAAACAAAAATAAGCTGGCAGATCAGATTTATTTTCCACTATGAACTGCTGTGTGTATTTGTGGTGAATGTAGGAAAATCTAAGAATCAGTTCTGGAGGATGGCACACAATGTTAGGAGCCCTTGATTCATAGTGCAAGGTCAGTGCCACTGATTCAAACATCGGTATGTTCTCGTTCTCAGCTATCAGAGTGCTAGTGTTCTTACGTACATTGTTTGTAACCAGAGTTATCTGGAACAAAATTATCACTATTTTCACATTTGGCATAAAAAACTATTGTTTTACATTATTAGATAAAGTGTAAAAACAAACAAAATTAAAACATATATTTATTAGATGGATGCTATTAAAAACCTTAATAATTTACTAATCAATTTATTGTTTAATGTAAAGTTCTTTTAACTTTTTTAACTCAATATTTTATTTTATTTTTATTTATTTATTTTTATTTATTCATAAGACTCCGATCGTCAAGATATGGGCGAATATGGATTTCGAATGAGTGTGATGAGTGTAGATGAGCGAATGTAGTCATTGTTACAAACTAAGGCCGACTATTCCTTAGAAAGTGTCATTAATTAATAGCCCAATGACAAATGAACAGCCGGTGATTATCAGCTGATCCTTCTCAAAATGTATTGACTCTGATTGGGATCGAACTGAGAACCTTTAGCACATGAAGCTGGGATTGAACCAACTACGCTACCGACCAATCGGTAATAAAGAAATGTTATCATGACAAAGCTTTAATCATCAAACAGTATCAATCAAGCTTTTTATGAATACAAAGAAACCCCCTACCGTTCAATTTTTTTGTATTATTTTAACTATTAAAACAATAATGTGACTGACCAGATGCATACTTGCATGTCTAGAATTTAAATTTCAAGCTATAGCTTTTATTTTTAAAATAACATAGTTAAAATTCAACAGTACTCAATAATTATTGTAAATAAAAAAACGATCATACTGATTGCTGATGATAAATGTCACAAAATGCCATCAATGCTAAAACAATTTACTCTACCTCTATTGGGGAAGATGAGTTTGGCTGAATGACTCCACAGTTGGGAAAGATTGTGAATTCTCTGCAATATGAAGTAAGGGTTGGTTTTACTGAAGCTTCTGCAAATTCTGTACACAATATGGGTGGGATGTTACCATCACCACACACCCTCAGGGCAAACGTAACAGGCACTTGAGACTGGTTCACTAGATTTACACTTTGAGTCTTTGGGAAACCTAGACAATAACACATTTTAATTTTATTTTTTACAATTTTTTGGTTTATTTCTACATAACTTATTTATTACTATTTTCTAACAAAACATCAAAAAACAGAGAAAGTAAATTATTGAAGGTTATAAAACTTAACTGATTTGCTCACAATATGGTGTGATTGATTAAATTTGCATTATTTTATTCTTATTTATTAATCAACATGTTCCTTTTAGTTATGGAAGTAATAAGACTGATAAAAAAAATGAGATCTAATGATGAAAGAATATAGGTATAGGGTGAGGCAGACCACCCGTGCAGTACGTATAGCGAGGAAATGGTTTGCTCTAGAGACATGAAACAAAATGCTTTCACTATAAATAACCCATGGTGAGTCCATTACAAATATTTTCATCAAAATCTATGTGCTGTGTCCTCCAAAACTAAGGTTCGTGGGTTCAAATCTCAAAATTTTTAAATGTAAACATGGGGCAAGTAATACATCGTTTTTAAGGTCTTGTTGAAAGAAACTCATTGGTGTGAGCAAAATTCACTTATCTTAATTTTTTCAAAATGGCAGACATTTTTGTTGAACATTTTGACTTAATGGAATATTCTCTAATTTTCTGACCATTTGAGTTATGTTTATCCCGATTTCAAATCTGAACTCCCAAAAAAAATCAGCTTCACTTTGATATGCCACATGACTACATTTATGCATATTTTGTTGTTAGTCGCCAAACCCGAATTTTGAAAAATTGAAAATTCCTATAGGTCAAAAATTTTAAATAGCAACATGCATAATGTTGTGTGTCATTTTAAAGAGTTTATTATGATGAACAAAGTTTGTATTTACCCTTTTTACAACTTTAAGAATGTAACTGTCAAAACTACCTCATATGATTTCCAAACTCATATCAATTCTAGTTAAACGGTTAAAAACAATGTTAACCAGCAATTAACACAGCACTAATAATCTATCAAGATGTTACTAATAATCTATCAAGATGTTACTAATAATCTACAGTGTAAATTGCTGGTTAACATGGTTTTTAAATGTTTAACCAGAATTAACATGAGTAAGAAAATCATGTGTGCTAGTTATGACAGTTAAATTTTTATTGTTGTTTACTTAAGTATAGGTGATTCTTGTATTTTAAATGAAGCTAAATAAATATTTCACCTAAAATAACCATTAGCTTTCATTAGAATGATAGACTAAGTTTGTTTCAAGGTTTTTTAGCAGTTGGTAACAAACATAAGTTATTTTATACTAAACATTTACTTTTAGAAGATCTTTAAATTGTATCACACAATATATGATCAAATGAGGAAGACAAAGGTTGTTGGACATTTGTCATAATTACGTGAAAAATACCAATCACGATGTTTCGATTTAGTAAAACATAAATCTTTTTGTGTGGGTCAGTTCCATTGTAACGTACTGTGGTAATGACCCACCCACCCACCTATACACGTACAGTGGTATTGACCCACCCACCAACCCATACACGTACTGTGGTACTGACCCACCAGCCCACCCATACACGTACAGTGGAACTGACCCACCCGCCCACCTATACACCTACAATGGAACTGACCCACCCATACACGTACTGTGGTACTGACCGACCCACCAACCCATACACGTACAGTGGAACTGACCCACCCATACACGTACTGTGGTAATGACCCACCCATCCACTTATACACGTACAGTGGTACTGATCCACCCGCCCATCCATACACGTACATTGGTACTGACCCACCCACCAACCCATACACGTACTGTGGTAAGATTGTCTATCAAAAACACCAGATTAAATTACAAAAATTCTTTCCACCAAGCTAAGGCAAATTGGATTGGGGATTCTTTAGCTAATGCGAGCAATAAATCAAAACAAACTTGGAAAGTTATAAATCAGTTTAGACAAAATAGCCCTCACTTAGTAAATAACTTAGTTTTGAAAATAGAAAACACAATTATCAAGAACCCACATGTCACTAGCAATGCTATTAACGACTTTTTTGTTAATATTGCGGAGAAATTAAAATTTGATACTGTAATAACCTCAAGCAACCCTCTGCCCTCCATTGATCATTGTCTCTTTTCAAAATTTAAAAACATCTCTGAAACTGACACCTTAAAAATTCTCTCCAAGTTTTCTCCAAAAAATTCAACAGGATTTGATGAAATCAGCATGAAACTCATTAAAATTTGCCAGCTTGAAATTGTCAAGCCAATTACCCATGTCATCAATGCCTCATTGAATAATGGGGTGTTGCCAGATGGTTGTAAGGTTGGCAAAATAAAACCCCTTTTCAAAAAAGGAGATGATTTGGACATGGGGAACTATCGTCAGATCTCACTCCTGCCAACAATTTCTAAACTTTTTGAAAGAGTGGTTAGTGAGCAGCTTACTCACTATCTTGAAAGCAATGAACTCATTTGCAGAAAGTAATATGGGTTCAGAAAAAACAAATCAACCAAATTAGCTCTTATTGAATTTGTGAACCAGTGCATCGATGCGATGGAGGCCGGCGAATCTGTTATAAGTTGCTTTGCAGATCTGTCAAAGGCTTTCGACTGTGTTGATCATGTTAAGCAAGCTGGAGGCACTGGGAATCAGGGGATGCGTCCTAAAATGGTTCACATCATTCCTGTCTGACTGCCTCCAGTTTGTTGAAATTAAACATCAATCAAAATTTAAAATTCTCAAAATCCACTCAGAAAAACAATCAATCAAAAATGGCGTTCCTCAAGGCTCAATTCTGGGCCCGATACTGTTCCTGATATATATAAACGATATGGCAGCGACGGTCTCGGACCAGAACCTCTTCATTTTTGCAGATGATACCACTCTTTTCACAAAAAACAAAAATCTGGAAAATTTGGAAATTGAAACAAATGTCAAAATTAACACCCTTGCACAATTCTTTGCCAGCAACAAACTCAAATTAAACACAGACAAAACTGGGTATCTCTGCTTAAATACTGCCCAAAAGAAGAGAGCCACCGAAGTAGATAAAGTAAGTGTTGTTATTGGAGAGGATATGCTGGATCCCTCTGACTCAACTGATTTTCTCGGAGTGAGGTTGGACGATGGTTTAACATGGACTGACCAGATTGAAAAAATTGAAAAGAAATTGGCATCTGGGTTGTTTGTGTTAAGAAGAGTAAATAAATTGTGTAGCATTAATGTATCTAGAATAGTTTATTTTAGTCTACTAGAATCTCACATTATGTATTCCATAGCCTTGTGGGGTGGATACAAATCACTTGTGGATAAAATATTTATTTGGCAAAAAAGGCTGTTAGAACAATTTTTGATCTTCCACCTTGGGAACATTGCAGGAGATACTTCTCCAGACTTGGTATTTTAACTGCTCCATCACTATATTTTTTTGAACTAGTTACCTACATTAGAACCCAAAACCTAACAGATTATTGTAAAAAAAATCACACTCACGATACCCGGTTTAAGGCTAAATTTTCCATCACTCATAGACTGGCGGTTTTTGAAAAAAACCACTTTGTGGTGGTCTTAAATTCTATCAATCACTTCCAAAATTTGTTTCCGAAATAACTGACAATAGAAAATTTAAAGCATATTTGAAAACATTTCTAATAGCTCACTGTTTTTATTCTGTGGAAAACCTCACAAACTATCTAAAAATTTGTAATCCAACCTGCAACTTCCTTAACTCACCCCAACCAAATAGTGGCTAACCTAGAGTTGGCACTTTGACCTATCCAACGTTTATGGGCCTATGGATGGAAATAACAAGAACAAGAAGAAAACCTAAATTACATCTAACCAAACATGTTCTAACACTACGCTCTTTAACTAATAAACTTATCTACATTAATAATTATCAACATTTTAACCTAGATTCTAGAATGGGGTACAACTAAATGAACTTCTACTAAATATAAAAAATGTTAACTAGGTGAAATTAATGTACTTATTAGGAGCTGCCAAGATCACGATATCAACGAAAAATGTTAGAACACAATTAAATTAATATCTCAATCAGACTGAAATGAGATTACATTAACTAAGTATAAATATATGGTACCTGAAAAACACTATTAATTTAAAATAACATTAAGCATGCACCAAAATGATATATGTGACTCGGAAGGACTGAGACTACTGTCTGATCTAAATACATTCTAACCTGAAGTCAAAAAATAGTAGGAATAGAACAGTACTATAATCAAATATTACAAAATGATTAAGTCTTACAACTGCAGTGATGATGACGTGTAGACGTCCCAGGCACGAAGTGAGAACAATTCAATCCAATGCAGTGTCTAGGAAGTTCCCTCCGAGATTATAAAACACAGGGAAAAGACAAACATACACACTACACTTCACAAGAACTATCCACAGACTGACGTGAACAAAGACGTACACTCCGAGATCGCCACGAGTGCGGTGACTCAAGTTCGGGGACGGAGGGCCATAGGGTGTTTTGTTGTTGTAGGTGCAGGTGTTGTAGGATTCTGGTTAGGTGATGTCATAAGTGTACTGAACTTTTTATCTAGTGTATTTTAAAGTAAAGGTCTAACTTCTATGCTACTTTGACTGATTACTTATACATTATTTAGTTTCATAAAAGCACCTTCTGTGAATTTACGTTCTAAAAAATTATCATTTTTGGATGTAAATGTAGAAAAAACAAAACATGGCCTTAAAACATGACTCTACAGAAAACAAACTCACACAGGCAAATACCTCAATTTCAATTCTAACCACCTACAAAATGTTAAAGAAGGTGAAGCCATCTCTCTCTTTGATAGGGCCCGAGCCATATGCTCAGACAGAACTAAACTAGATAATGAACTGAAAAAGTCTTCACAGATCTCATAAACAATAGCTACCCACTGTCTCTCATAAATAAATGCAAACAAATAAGAAAACGCAAACAAACACACACTGACACAGAAAAACCCAAAGCATTCTTGTCCATTCCATATACGCCTAACCTTTCAGAAAAATTAGAACATAATTCAACACACAGAATACGTTAACCCGGGAACGGTCGCTGCGGGTCATCGTGACCCGCACCTGATTTTCTTTTGTTCTCCTTTTGTAACAGATATCGATCGATGGCCACCCCTCCTAGTACCTTACTTTCCCTTTCCCCTCTACACCCCCAACCAGTTTTCGTTCAGTTTGAGTGGAGCAGTTGTAACGTAAACGTACATTGCGGGTCACTGTGACCCACAGCGACTAATCGCGTCTACAAAAGTGTTTTAATTCTTATGATTATAATTTTTACTTTATTTATTTAATGTTATAGTTTTATTAGTTCTACATATTTTGAAAGCGTCGTAATGGATAGAAGTGAAATAGACCGAGTTTTGACAGCACTGGAAGGTGAAGAAAAATCGGATTCTGAAAATAACACTGAAGATTCTGATAGTTGGAGTGATGTTGACTCAGACGAAGAAAGGGCTGATGATTTACTAAATAACACTGATACAGACCAAAGTGAGGACATTGACTCGGATGACAGTTCAACCTCTGAAGATGATATCCCGCTTGCAAACAGAGATGTCTATATTGGTAAAGACAAAATAACAAAATGGAAAGCAACTGAGCCTACACAGTCAATTCGCACCAGACAAAGGAATATTGTGTTGCACCTACCTGGCACTAAGGGCCAAGCGAAAAATGCTAATTCCCCCCTACAATCATGGCAATGCTTTTTCACAGATGAAATATTACAAAAAATTGTAGACTACACAAATTTATTTATTAATAGTGTAAAAGCTAACTTTTCTCGGGAAAGAGATGCAAAATTTACAACATTAGAAGAGCTAAAGGCCTTGCTGGGGTTGTTTTATTATGCTAGTGTTTTGAAATCCTCCCATTTGCACACTGAAGAACTTTGGAGTATAGATGGTACTGGTGTACAAATATTTCAAAACGTGATGTCACAACAACGTTTCAACTTTCTGGTTAGAGCACTACGGTTTGATGACAAAACTGATCGTAACGAAAGAATGGCACAAGACAAACTAGCACCCCTACGTGAAGTATTCGACTATATCGTAAAGAAATGCAATGAAAACTATTCTCCAGGAGAATGTACTAAATTGATGAAATGTTATGGAGTTTTCGTGGCAGGTGTGGTTTTCGGCAATATATGCGGAACAAGCCAGCTAAGTACGGGCTCAAAGTTTTTTCTCTTGTGGATGCTCGTACGTTTTATGTTCTAAACATGGAAATGTATTTAGGGAAACAACCTGATGGACCATATCAACAGTCGCAAAAACCAGACGATATTGTTTTAAGAATAGTAAGGCCCATTTCGAGAAGTGGACGCAATGTAACTCATGACAATTGGTTTACGAATGTTCCTCTAGCCAAAAAACTCCTAGAAGAACACAACTTTGACTACTGTGGGCACAATTAGAAAAAATAAAGCAGCAATCCCGATTATTTTCAAGGTGACTAAGCACAGAGAAGAAAATTCTTCAATGTTTGGATTTGGCAAAAACAACACCACTCTTGTCTCATATGTCCCAAAAAGGGGTAAAGTTGTCTTACTATTATCAAATATGCATCACAGTAAAAAAATTGATGAAACAACTGGAGAAGCTCACAAGCCAGAGATAATTACCTTTTACAACTCGACAAAAGGAGGCGTTGACGTTGTGGATGAACTGTGTGCTTCTTACTCTGTTGGAAGGAAAACACGAAGATGGCCACTTGCTGCATTTTATCAACTCCTGAACGTTGTTGCTGTTAACTCACTAATCATTTGTGCATGGAACATCAAAGAAGAACGCATTGTTAGAAGGAAGTGGTTGAAAGAACTTGCCAAGGCTCTTGTTTTCCCCTTCATGAAATCTCGGCTACATATTGGAAATCTTCCGAAGGTCATCAGAGCGAATATCCTCAACATCCTAAAAGAAGAAAATGGAGAGGAGAGAACAGCACAAGAAGATGCTGAAGAGGGACCGAGAAAAAGAAAACGCTGTGGACTCTGCGACAGGACTGGAAGCAAATCGTATAAGAAATGTGAGTTTTGCAAAATAAATGTCTGTGGTAAGCATGCAAAACTTACCTGCCTCAGATGCTTAGACAAAGACTAAACTTAGAAATTATGTATAGTGTTTATATTAGGTGCTTATTTTGTTTTTATTATATTATATTTTACGGAAGAAATTTCTGCTCACACAATCAAAATGTTTTATTGAGAATTTATAAGTTCTTTTTTCATATGATAAAAAGTCATTTTATTTCATATACAAGTATGCCTTTTTTGTATTTTATTTGTTAGTTTGTTTATATTTGATAAAGAAAAAATATAAGTTTGATCATTTACATCGCTTTTTGGCTAGTATAATACATATTTTTCTAACTTCTACAATAACAATCACATTTAACATGTATTTTTTAATAATTAGATTTTCTATTGTAAATAAATATTTATCCACACCAATGTTACTTTTTTATATTCCTAACATACCTATAAGTTAAAATAAAATATAAACTTTCATTAGCTACACGTTTTAATTATAAATTTGTATGATTTTAAAAGCGGGTCACTATGACCCGCAGTGACTGGAATGAGGTGCAGA
This sequence comes from Stictocephala bisonia, assembly GCA_035578905.1. Taxonomy (NCBI): domain Eukaryota; kingdom Metazoa; phylum Arthropoda; class Insecta; order Hemiptera; family Membracidae; genus Stictocephala; species Stictocephala bisonia. The sequence continues at coordinate 130,681 of JAQJVL010000562.1, read as the reverse complement.
GTAGATGCGACTGGTCCCGGGTTAAGACAGTCTTTAACAAAAACTAAACCAAAGAATGAGGAGCAATCGTCCAAAAACGTAGTATATTACATTACTTGTGAATGCAATCAAAAATACATAGGGGAAACAAAAAGTCCACTGGAAAAGAACACAAAATAACATTAAAAAAGGAGAAACTACACATTCTAAATTAGCTGAACATGACTGGAACAATGAAAACAGATTTAAATGGTATAAAACTAAAATACTTCACAGGGAAACACATTTTTTTAAACATAAATTCATTGAAGGTGCCTTTATGAAACTAAATAATGAACAAGTAATCAGTCAAAGTAGCATAGAAGTTAGACCCATGTAAAGATGTGTGTCTTTACTTAAAAATACACTAGATAAAAAGTTCAGTACACTTCCATCACCTAACCAGAATCCTACAACACCTGCACCTACAACAACAAAACACCCCATGACCCTCCATCCCTGATCCTGAGTCACCGCATTCCTGGCGATCTCGGAGCGTACGTCTCTGTTCACGTCAGTCTGTGGATAGTTCTTGTGAAGTGTAGTGTGTGTGTTTGTCTTGTCCCCGTGTTATATCACCTTGGAGGGAACTTCGTAGACACTGCATTTGGATTGAATCGTTTTCACTTTGTGCCTAGAACTTCTATACGCCATCTTTACTGCGGGTCGTAAGACTTCATCATTTTGTAATATTTGATTATTGTATTGTTCTATTCCTACAATAATTTTCAGGTTAGAATATAATTGTAATAGTTAATTTAGATTAGATAGTAGTCTCAGTCCTTCTGAGTTACATATATTGGAGTTATCACAAAAATTGGATTATCACATAAAGCTAATTGTATTAAATTCTTTAATAAGATGAATGAGTCTGCCAGTGCTGTGTCAATTGTTATTTTTAGAAACAAACTGTTTCAATGACTGTTAGTTAATCCTTTCTACATACACAGGAATTCCTTAATTGTGACATTGGCTCAGTTTTTTGATTCAATGTAGATGATTTTTATATATTACTACTAATTAATTATACAGTACAGTCTCTGTAATCCAGCCCTGCGCCAGTCCGAAACGTTCAGTGATCCGGCACTCTGTAGGGCCATGGGGTGGGGAGTTTTCATGTTGCTGCAGGCATGTGACCAAAAGACAAACGCAGTAAACACACATTGCGTGACTCTTGTCTACTTACACGGCTGGTCAATTGCATCTTGTTTATTTGCGTGGCGTCTTTGTACGTGAGTGTGAGTTCCTTGTTATCTTTTCAATGGCAGGGAAACGTAAACACATAACACTGACCTTAAATAAAAAGTACGAAATATTGAAACAACTGGAAAAGGGTGAAAGGTTATTGCATTTGGCCACTGAGTATAATGTCGGACATGCAACTTTTCACGACATAAAAAAGAAAAAAGACCAGATTGAATCTTTTTTCAAGAATAATTATTCCAAAGTTTGTGGAAGAAAGACTTTAAAAATGGGTGAGTTTCCACAAGTGGAAGATGCACTTTATGCATGGTTCATGCAAGAGAGGAACAGACACACTCCAATATCAGGTGAGCTTCTAATAGAAAAAGCAAAACTATTTTATAGTAAAATTATGAAAAAGGATGATTTTCGTGCTAGTGTCGGTTGGCTAGACAAATTCAAAAAATATTTGGAATTCAAATTTTTTCCTTAACTGGCGAAAAACTTTCATGTGACGTTGAATCTGTGGCACCCTTTATTGAAAAGTTTAAGAAAATTTTTGAAGAAATGAACCTAGGGCCGGAAAAATTTATAATGCAGACGAGAGTGGGTTGTTTTGGCGTCTTTTACCAAAAAAATATTTTGTCCACCTAGCAGAGGCTAGTGCTCCAGGTCGCAAATTGGCTATAGATAGGATCACTTTTATGCCTTGTGCAAATTCCAGTGGTACCCACAAGCTGCAATTGATTGTAATAGGCAAATCAAAACACCCTAGAGTGTTTAAAAACGTAAATTTGCCTGTTCTGTACAAAAACCAATCGAAGGGATGGATGACAAAAACTCTCTTCACTGATTTTATTTATTTATTTTTATTTATTTATAAGACGCTGATCTTCAAGATATGGGCGAATATGAATTTAGAATGAGTGTGATGAGTGTAGATGAGCGAATGTAGTCATTGTTACAAACTAAGGCCGACTATTCCTTAGAAAGTGTCATTAATTAATAGCCCAATGAAAAATTAACAGTCGGTGGTTATCAGCTGATCCTTCTCAAAATGTATTGACTCTGATTGGGATCGAACTGAGACCCTTTAGCACATGAAGCTGGGATTGAACCAACTACGCTACCGACCAATTGGTTTTATTCAAATTTTATTCCATCAGTCAAACAATTTTTGAAAAACAAAACCTGGCCCCAAAACCTCTGTTGATTCTGGACAACTGTCCTGGACATCCAGATGAAGAGACCTTAAAATCTGAAGATGGTCATTTTTGCGTATTATATTTGCTCCCTAATGTAACCCTGATAATTCAACTGATGGACCAGAATGTTATACAGACTGTAAAAACAAGTTACAAAAAAAGTCTTTTATACAGTGTTTTATCAAAAGAAGGAAGTGTTGTACAAGCGTTGAAAGATACTAATCTTAAAGATGTTGTTTTTCATCTAGCATGTGCTTGGGAAAAGCTAACCACAAAAACTATTGTTTGTTCATGGGAAAATTTGTGGCCGACCCTAAATTTATTGGAGGCCTATAAAAATAAAAACAAAAATGACTCTGACAAGCAACAACTACAAAATGACGATCTAAATATCTTAAGAGACGTAATTACTGAACAGCTTGTTGATGACCCGGAGGACCTTACAGTAGGCGATGTACATGAGTGGTTAGCTGGAGATGCAGAAGAACAGCAGCCGATCATGACAGATGATGAAATCGTTGAAGGCATACTGGACAGGGACAGTGGCGATGAGGACAATGTGGTGGGGAAACCAGATGTTCCGGCACAGCCACAACCCTTAGTTTTGGAGGACACTGTACATAGATTTTGATGAAAATATTTTTAATGGACTCGCCATGTTCTATTTATAGGGAAATCATTTTGTTTCATGCCTCTAGAGCAAACCATTTCCCCACTATACATACTGCACGGATGGTCTGCCTCACCCTGTATATGTATTGCCTACATTAAACTAAACTTTGCTGACTAAACCAGCCAAATATTTTAATAGGCCTACTTTTAAGTGATTATTCTCTACAATCGGCAAAGTATTTTTCATATTTTTATATGTTGCAAAGTAATCAGAAAAATACTCATGTAATTGTTTGAAACATATATTTCAAGATATATTTCATGTTAGCAAAATTCTACAGCCTACAGTATGTGATTAGCACAAGTTTTATCACGTCCAATTTGTGATCCAGTTTGATTTAGCACAATGAATGCTTGACAAAGGCATCTCCACATAAGTTTTTATTGTGTTTCATATGTTTTATTTCAGTATTTTATATTTATTTTAACAACCTTAAAATGCATGACACATCCTCCTATGGCCTATCACGACTACATCTAAGTAGTTGAAAATAGTTGCATAGATATTAGGATTGAAGGGGTATTGAACCACTGAAAATAGTTTACAGTAATGCGGGAGGCAAACACCCATATAGTATAAATAGACATATTGAACTAATAACTCACCAACAGGAACAATGCCGAAGTTCAGCTTGGTAGGGTCAAAAGATATTGTTGGATTTACAACGTTTCCTCTGAAACAATAATGTTGTCCAGCAATAATGTTGAAACAATTACAACTACCTGGGAATTCAAAAGGCCACATATAATTCATATTTATACTGAATATCTCTGAAATCTATTTAATTTTCAAATATTTACTTTGAGTAAACAAATTTTAATCCTGTTTAGTTAACTTGTTATGAAAATTAAACTTTAAATTAAATTGAAAATATATATCATATTTTTAGCCCATTTTAGTGCAGTTTTTATAGTAATAATAATAAAAACTTCTTTATTGCCATTAACAATAATTAACGGTCTTATAGTCTGTGTCAATAAATTCATATAATATTAATCAATTACAGTATCACTTACAGTATCATTGTCATTACAATATAATTAATAGTATCACATTTTAATCGCGATGTTGATTAAAATTTATTTTTTTTATTAAGCTCTACTTCAAGTATATTAGTGACATTGGACCAATTGCTTTTCTTTTAAATTCCAGGAAGGTATGATGATGTTAGTTGGATTTTTATCTCTCGAAACATTAATGTTAACTATAGCTATCATTATTCTGTGGCCGGCTCCAGGATCTTAAATTAGGATTCTGTTTGTGTTATAGGCTAAATCTGATGAAACAAGTAAAAGGTTTGAGTTAATTGTCTTATTATAATGTAAATACGATGGTGTATCATTATATTTGAATAGTAACTTAACATTTGTGATATTGAGTAATCTTTCATCACTTGTCCAGCGTAGTTCTGGTCAGTGTAGTCTACTCTTTTGAAATGTGTATTAATATCACAACTGATAATGATTTTACTATAAATTCTTAAGTAGTCAAACTCGGGAGAATCAGATGGTGTATTGTAAACTGAATATATATTTTAAACGGTTATTTATTTTTCAGAAATTTGTAATTTGTTAATTAATTCAGATTACAAATGTCTAAACTCTTTTTTTTTTACAAGAGACTAAAAAAGAGAAAAGGCGATGATACTGCATTCGGAACCAGAATCAAGAAGGGCTCGACACACTGTACCACTGAAAGAAATGATAATGCCTGGACACATCGAGGTGACCACAATAAGTCCAAGGGAAGCCATGTCAGCAAGGCCCGAAGAATCCCCGGCACTCCTGTTATTGACACGTGTTACAGGCAAATGGCTACGGTTGCTCACAGCGACGTGGGGAGCTACTGTGGAGGCAACTCCCTGTGCTAAGCGTTTCCCGCACCACAACCTCGGGCACGAGGGCAATCACGACGAATGTGACCAGTTTGGCCAAAGGCAAAGCAAACAACAGGAGGCCGAGAACCATGACCCTCCACTGGCCGACTTGCAACTACAGACATAGCCGATCGACGGGTGGGGAGAGCACGATGAGAGTTGTTAATTCTAAAATGACAAACATATAAATTTTACTCGATCTAAAAACACATATTCATGACTGATATCTAACCCACCCGCCCACCCATACACGTACATTGGTCATGACCCAACCGCCCACACATACACGTACATTAGTCATGACCCAACCGCCCACCCATACACATACATTAGTCATGACCCACCCAGTCACCCATACACATACATTAGTCATTTATGTATATGTATGACATATTTATAAATGTCATACATATACATAAATGTATGACAGTTATATGTACACACACGCACGCACACACACACACACAGACTGTAATACCCGGCTACAACTTGGTACTGATCAGCTTTTGTGTGTGTGGTATGGGTGTGTGTGTGTGTGTGTTTGTGTGTGTGTGTGTGTGTGTGTGTGTGTGTGTGTGTGTGTGTGTGTGTGTGTGTGTGTGTGTGTGTGTGTGTGTGTGTGTGTGTGTGTGTGTGTGTGTGAAAAAGTCGAACATTTACATAAAGTCGAAAATTTCGAAAAAGTCAAAAATTTTGAGAAAAGTCGAACATTTATCTTCCAGTGATACTTCTGATTTGTAATTTGAATCACTCATATCCTTAATAAAGTCAAAGGTTGAAAGGTTGTTGTTAATTTATTTTGTACACCTACTAATACACCACAAATAGATGCTATCTATTTTCTACCCAAAGTTGATGCATGTGACTTACTTCAGGGTTAACTTTATTTCTTCCCCGGATTCAACAATTTTGAATAAAATATCTTCAATAAACTGCCCACTTCGATTACTTGAAAATGAAATAACAAATGATTTCATTTCATAAGGTTTTAAATTATGAGTTCCTGGGTCACAATTTATAATTCCACCAAAAATGGTCCTGGTCGGAATATGTAAGAGTCGGCCATTAATATCTCCTTTATTGGCAGCTATTACCTGTAAAAACAAATTTCAATTATAAGGAATTTGGTGTAAGCCTACCATATATAATCATAATCTCTTACATATATTTTTTTGTATATTACATATACAATTTTTGTACCAATTACCGATATGTACAAACTCAGTACAATAACTCAGTAAAGAGTTATTAAGAAAATTAATTTACGCATTTACATAGCTCAGTCAAGTCCTAACAGTTCAGCAATGCAGGACTGTTTATTTCTCTTATGTCCAGTCATTATTACAGTACGGCATTCTTGCTTGGGGAGCACCACGAGCGGTTATTGAGCCTCTTGCGGTCACTCAGAGAATCATATTTAAAATATCTTTAAAAAACCATGCAAGATTTCCTTCAATATTACATTTTACAGAATTTCCAGTACTCAATATTAGACAACTTTTCGTAAAAACCTTGCAATTACATATTAAAAACAATAAGCCAAATATCCTCCTAGAGAATCAGCATGAACATTCAACTAGACATCTAGTTAATTATGGATACGCTGTTCCAAGGCTTAAACACGGGCTACAACTTCATAACTCTTATTATCTTTCTCACATTCTTTACAGAAATTTGCCTGCTGAGATAACTGACGCTGAAAGAGGCAGTGTTGCCACATATAAACGAACACTCACAAATTGGCTGTACAATATCGGTTGGGAGGCCACAGAAAGCCTATTACAGTCAGCATATCTAAGGGTCAACATTAATAATTAATCAATACGCATTTTCTATTTAAATTACAATATTTTTAATTACCATAATTACAGACTTCGAATGTTTTGGTACATTGTTTTTATTATTAATATTATTTTTAGTTTATGTTCCTGCAGTATTAGCTAATTATTTCCTTCTAACTTTTCAAATTGTTTAGCTATGTATTTTAAACATACATAAATAAAATTCAAATTAATTAATCTTATTTAGTTTTCTTATGATCTATATAATTCTTTATTGCTTTAAGTTACCTGGTAGTCATATAGTTCTTTTAAGGCTGTGATTTGAACTCTTCCACCGGCTGAGATCTGTAGTCTTTGGAGGGAATATTTTTTCAATTTTTTTGTATGAGAAGGCTGTTTTATTTTTGTGCAATAAAGTTTATTTTGATTTGATGTTGATGCAACCATCAACTGTTATACTGACTGTGGATACAATGGTGTGAGTGTGTGTGTATATACAGTATATATACCATCTATGACACCTTTTGCAGATATGTTGATATTATAATATAATTTTCTCTTATCTATTACATATGTTTAATACCAAGTTCAATTGCAATAAACAAGAACTATAGTCTTTCGAATGGACTAAACTTTTACAGATGACCAAGTAAAATGTGAAAGTAAAATACGAGAAAACTAAATAATAAGTATTAGTATATATACCATCTATGACACCTTTTGCAGATATGTTGATATTATAATATAATTTTCTCTTATCTATTACATATGTTTAATACCAAGTTCAATTGCAATAAACAAGAACTGTAGTCTTTCGAATGGACTAAACTTTTACAGATGACCAAGTAAAATGTGAAAGTAAAATACGAGAAAACTAAATAATAAGTATTTTATTTTTTTCAACTTATTTATTGGTGGACTTTGATTCAGTTTCTCACTCTCACATAAAAATAAAAATCATTCATAGATTTTGGATAAATTTCATATTAAAAGATACAACTAATCCACAGTTTGAATTTTTCAAATATCAAAATTGTGAACAAAAAAAGGTAATCCAATCATTATAAATAGGACAAGTAATGATAAGGATGTGTGAATATTTATAGAAACATACAAACCTCATAATGTTGGTGTGAATCAAGATATACAAATCCAATGTCCAAAGATCTAAAGCTCAATTTGATTAGTGGCCCCTGACCAGAACCGCTCATGTGAAGTGATAATCGAGATGAATTGGCAGTGACATCACAAAAGCTGCTGGCTGACAGTTCTCCCGCGGTTTGTGGTTTAAAAGTCACTGTAACTTCACATCTCCCTCCTGGCCATATTTCTCCCTTCTAAAATGCAGTACAGTTATAAACTAACTATAAATTAAAATTATAAATAAAATTGTTAATGAAAATAAATTAAATTTGCAAGGTATTACAATAAATAACAGTAAAATATGTATGTATATGTAGTAAACCAATTGCTCACATTAGGGGCTAAGACTCAAATCCCCATTGTCGGCTTCTTAGGTTGATCAAGACTGCTACTCAAGCTCTTCACAGTTACTAACCTAGTTGATCACGGTTACTACACTCATTGATCACGGGTGCTACCTAACCTGATCACGGGTGCTACCCAAGTTGATCATGGGTGGCTACCCAACTTGATCACGAGTGGCAATGCTGGTCATGGATGCTGCCCAATTTGATCACAATTGGCTTTGGAATATTATTAGAGTTGCTACCCAAGTTAATCACAGGTGGTATCCAACTTGCTCATGGTGGATATCCAGCTGTTCACGGGTGACTACCCAAGTTGATTATGAGTGCTACTCAATTTAATTGTAAGTGGTTTTGAAAGTTGATCACAGATGGCTACCGAGATTGGTAGTACGCTTGTCCAATTAGCCAATCACAGTTTTGGTTCCCATGTGCAAATATGGAAGTGTCGATTATATTTCAAGTGTATAATATGGTAAATCAAGTGACTTATAGTTTCGCGTGCTATATCATCTTGAGGACTAATTTGTAGCCACCTACTCCCTCTGTGTGCCTGTGATGTTTTATCCTGCTTGTCTAAACAAGCATTACTTCCGTGAGCCGTGCAAAAATGCATTCTTTAACACGTTGACTGCCAGCGTAGATAATTTATTGTGTCATTCTGAGGCCGCTGTAGTAAAACTGTATGTCCGCCTGACGCCATGAGGGCCACCGGTAGCCCACGTCATACGTGCCACTGTGCGCCATGTGGGCCACCGGTGGCCCTCGCATCTTTTATAAATCAAACACAAATTGTAGCGCCATTTTTAGTATTACATAATTTTTAATGATATATTCTGAAAGCTCATAAAATGTTATAGAAAACAGTCCTCTGGTTTTTAAATAAAACAACCCTAAATACGTTTTTATATATTTGAACTAGTTTTTACAACATTTAGACAGACTAGTTTCTGTCACAAAAAGAATCAATGTCATTTACTAAACACCTAACCTCAAAAGCTGATCAGTGCGCGGAAAGGAAATATAAACATCACAACAAAACAGCTGAAACATAATATCATATGGCATATGTAAAGTTTTGCCCCCATGCCATGAGGGCCACCGGTGTACCTCATCAATAACTTCACAAAATGGCGGCAAAAGTCCGGATGTCGGCTATTTCTGTACTCGGGGGGTCATTTCCGGTCGCATAGAACACAGAACTCAGAACAATGAATATTGAACTTTACCGTAAAAACAGCTGTGGCCCCAGGCTGAAATCTAGTGAGGGCCCCCGGTGGCCCTCATGGCGTGAGCTAAAATTGTTATGTAGGCCACCGGTGGCCCTCATGGCAGTCATCGTGTTAATACACTTTCATAAAAAACTATAGGCCTAAGATATGATAACCACTTAAGCATGAGAACTGTATAGAATTAATTGGTTAATATACCTATGACATAAGAACAAAAAGTGGGCCAGCCTAAAATTTACAGTTATAAAATAACTAAATTACTTCACAATATTAGTTAAATGTTATATACTAAACCAGCTTTAACAAGAAAACTATAATAGAAACCAACTTTAAATTTGAAGGTTTTAGAGAATCTTATGCTTTATAAAACTATGCCTTTAGAATACAATTTCATCCAACCTACAATATGTAAATGAATCAAATGTTTCTACTCTGATCATCAAAATGCAAAGCTTACACTTTTAAGTTCTATTGTAAAAAAATGTGTGAAAATGTGTGGTTGGTTAATTTATTATATACCAGCCATAAATGTGGATATAGATACAGAGTAACAACCAACTGTACATTTGTTCTGTTGGTTTTTTCTTTTCTTTTTATTCATGATAAAAGATAATGTCTGAGTATAATAAGTTTATAAATAATAATTACAATAAATAATAAGCTTATCTATAACAGAGTCTACCTACAATTCTTTTGAAAATTTTGCTCATCCAGCTTGATTTAATACATAATTTGAAGTCTAAAAATGAATATTCTTTTTTAAAGGCAATTTCAACCCCCCTAATGTTTAAGAGCATTGAGATTCCCAACAACAATACATGTTCAACACTATGACTGAACAGCTATTGGTATGACTACCACCTTACCTGTATTGGTGGCAAGGTAAACCCACTTCTTGACAATAACTTTCATCTTTAAACCTGAGTAAGCTTTGAATGAAAGATTTAATGGTGTTTAAGCCGGTTGTGCATGCATTTAAATCTACACAATATGGATGTACTACTAAAAACCTACCATGGGTGATATTTCAAAATTGTGATCAAAAAATTTTAATTCACTTCTTGATAACAAATTGTTATCATCATTTATTTTTGTATAGGCTCTGTCTTCAAATATAATATCAGTATCTTCTTGTTTATTACAATGTACAGTTTTCTGAAAGTTGAGATTGTTCAGCTCATCTTCAAGTCTAAAAAATGTAGTATATTATTAAGTTGGAAATGTTTATTTCTACTAGTAGTCAAAAAATAATAATTTCATTCCATTAACTGTTTTTTTAGTTGTCATATGGTTAAAATATTCATGAATGAAACAGATAAAATACTAATTGCAAAAATGGAGAGTTCCCTAACATGTTTACTGCAGGCAACTGGTTTCCGAATAGCAATATGCGCTTTCGCAGAGGTATCACTTGAAAAGGAGTAATAATGTACCTTGCAATTTATTGTCCTGTTGATTAATTGTAAAAGTTTTTTTATGGAACGAAGGAACATATAAGTTTTTGAGGATAAAAATTTGTCTGAAATGTATCAAATCAAGATCATTTACTAAAACAGCATTTTATACAAACATTAAATAACACTAAAACAGGTGCATTGTCATTATTTGCTACAGTCTTCCCTATATCTAACAATACAAGGCATGTTTTTAAGTAAGTACAATTTTGGAATCACGCCGTTGTAGTGCTGCGATCAGCGTTCGAGGCATGTGCGTTGTGTACTACTATCTGTTGGCAAGTCACAGTCACCGTTACATATCCATTTAACAGTATTTAAGGTTGCTTATGAGTGTTTTAAGTACCTTCTCTGATTGAAAATGCCGCCGACTGTGAATTATGAGCTGTGTAAGTTTTCTTAACGCTTAGAGTATGAAAGCAGCTGACTTTCAAAGTGAGATATGTCACAGTGACAAATTGGTTTACAAAATCGTCATCATCACGATTCTAATATTCTACGAATGTGAGTGAACTGGCAAAACATTTGTTTTTGTCATTCTCCGTCAGCATTTTAGGAACCAAGCATAAGCATAACTCGGTACTTCAAATATTCTATCACAATTTCATAAATCACACTTTTTGACGCTTGAAGACATTCACTACATAACAATGCAGTTGTAAAGCGTATGTTTTCTCTAAAGTATTCATTAATATTATGCACCAAGTCATCAGTAATGAGTGAAGGTTGTCACATCTCTAAAATCTCTCACCCACTTCCGTTCCATCTCATTACTCTATGTCTTCTCTATAAACATCACAGACCTCACAAAGACGTCAGCTGCTTTCATGTCCTTTGCATCAGGAAAACTTATAACAGCACATACTTTACAGTTGGCGGCACATTTTTCCGAAGGAGGTATTTTAAACACTAATAAGCAACTTTAAATACTGTAGGATGGATCCGTAACGGCGACTGTGATAGTGGTACATAGCGTGCATGTGTCAATCGTCGATCACAGCGCTACAACTGAAATGACATTTTTTAAAGCTTGCTATACAAATTATAATACTTCAAAAAAGTATAAGGTGAGTATTTTATTCTTAGTAAAAATTCTTCTACAACTGTCTCTGGGGCCAATTTTATCTATTATACTTTTAGAAGTAATACGTTTTGCTCTTTAAATTTTCTATTCAAATCAGGAGACAAACCCCATAAAACAATACCTTAAAATTGATTGAATGTACCCAAAATAAACAAATCTGCAGGTTTCTTTAGAGACTGAGTTTGATAATATTTTAAATGCATATGTATAAAGTACTTATGAGTGTCTGCACTAAAATCTGCAGTTCAAGTTTTTATCTATGTAAACTCCCTGAAATGTATAGTAGTCAACATTATTTAAATTTGGAGAACTCAGTTCCTTTTTGGTGCAGTTTCTGGCTTTAAACTGTAGAACGTTGGTTTTATCCTGGTTTAATGATAGACCATAATCTTTGAACTAGTTGTCCAGTTCAAAAGAAATCTTTATTACTGTTAATTAGATTGAAAATAATTTTAAAATTCTCATATATTCCAATAAAATGATTTATTCTGTGAGGTCTTTTGCCAATTTAGGCATCTTAAGACATCAACAAAATTATAATTTTAAAACATTTGTTTACAAAATATAATAATGTAAATATTTTATACACATGGTAGATTTAAAAAATAATTAAATTTAAAGTGTATATATATATAAATATGAATCCATAGTAATTTTCAGGTAAATTATATTATATAAACAAAGAATTTTGAATGGGGGAGGTTCATTATTTACAATTAGTGTATTCAACTAGTTCATGTAGAATGTTTCTGACGCATATAATTATTGATTTTTGTTAACTTGTTTCAACTTCAAATTTTGAAAATTTATGTCCTTTTTCTAGTGCATGTTTGGCCATTGCTGATTTTTCACACTGTCCATACTTAAAATTTGCTGTAAAATCCATTCTGAAAAATAATCAAAAATTAACAAATTCAACACTTTGAGACTGTAAAAGTATTCTCAATAAAGATATAATTGAAAAATTGACAGTTTCAAACCCAAAACTTAATTTCTAAATTCCTTGTTCAAAAACTAAAACCATTTAATCAATATGATTCTTTTTTGTTAAAGATAGATATTATTTTATTGATTGAATCAAAAATGTTAAAATCGAAGAAGATGAATATCTTATTTAATTTGATCAAATTTCTCTCTACCCTAATCACCCAATAAAAGAAGCTCTCGAAATTACCAAAACTTGGTAACATCTCAAAATTTAACAAATCAAGAAATTGAAGAATACAAGTTATTAATAAATGTATGTATGTCACAGAATACCTTCCAATTTGAAAATAAGTATTACAATCAAACAGAAGGAACAGCAATGGGCAACCCACTTTCATGTTTCATTGCAAATATATTTCTTAGTTTGTTTAAAATAAATGTAATAAGAAATATGCATTTTTTTCCCTTAAATATGGCTTAGATATGTGGATGATGTTTTTGCAATGTTTTGAACAAGAAACAAGACCCCTCAAAATGTATTATTGAACTTAATTTATTCTACAACACTATAAAATTTACATATGAAACAGAATTAAATTTATCAATTCCATATTTTGATTAACTTTTAAAAGGAAACTTAGAAACTGGAATTATTGACTTTGACATTTATAGAAAACCTACTCAAAATTATAGATTTATTATGTATATATATTTTATTCATTTCATCCACCATCCTTTTTGGAGCTGTCTTTAACTCTTTAATTCATAGACTTCTCAACACACCATTATCAAAAAGAAGTTTTATAGATAAAAGAAGTTGCTCAATTCAATGAATTCCCAACTAAATTAACTGACAGTATCATTCAAAAGAAGACTATATCGATGAATAAAAATAAAAGAACAACTCTAACACCAATTGATACTAAAGAAAAATCTATCTGGAAATCTATTTGTTACAATGAATATTCTGAGAAAACAAAGAAGATATTAAAAAAAAACATAATTTAAATTTATCGTTCAGAACAAGTCATAAAATAAAAAAAACCTACTGGAAAACCCAAAATCCAAAATAAAGAAGATAAATCTAGAATATATAAAATTGATTGTCATAAAGTACATATTGGCCAAACAAACAGAAAAATTAAAACAAGATTCAAAGAACACACAGCAAATTTTAAGTATGGACAATGTGAAAAATCAGCAATGGCCAAACGTGCACTAGAAAAAGGACATAACTTTTCAAAATTTGAAGTTCTAAAACAAATTAACGAAAATCAATAATTAGATGTGTCTACATGAACAAGTTGAATACACTAATTGTAAATAATGAACCTCCTCCCATTCAATATTCTTCGTTTATATAATATAATTGAACTGAACATTGCTATGTATTCATATTTATACATACACACTTTAAATTTTATTATTTTTTAAACATACCATAAGTTTAAAATATTTAAATTATTACATGTTGTAAACAATGTTTTAAAATTATAATTTTGTTGATGTCTTAAGATGCCTACATAGTAGGGCAAAAGGCCTACAGAATAAATCATTTTATTGGAATATATGAGAATTAAAAATTATTTTCAATTTAAAATCTTCCAATAAGAACTCAAAGAAGAAACTGTTAGTTAGACTTTGGAGAAATTGGGAGAAATTGTTCAACTAATAAAACAGTTGAGTCGTCAGCAAAAAGTAAAAACTATCAATTGCTAATCATTAACCCTCAAACCGGCAGCTATTTTTCTATAACTGGCGGGTCATTTTCGGTGAATTTGCAGATTGTTTTAAATGTGTGTAAAATATCTATTTACTTTAAATCCACTTATGTTTGGTATCTTTGTGATCCAAAAAGAAGTGGAATATCATACAATGTATAAAATAAAACTCAAATGAACAAAATTTGTTTTGTTTAATAGCTTAAACTTTTAAAATTTGTTTTAAAGCCCTTTATAAGGCACAGAAATTACAGCCTTTTTCTAAATAAAATATATGCGTATTTGTATTTAGGTGAACCACAAAAAAAATATAAATTGCCAATTTGGTGATAGCAAATTTTATATTTTAATTCATTGGAGTGGCAATAAATATATATATAAAACACTGCCTGTTTACGGCCAAGAACGGTGTCGTAAATGCATACTTTTATTAGAATGGAAGGCAAAGGTAGAATTCAATGCATTGTAGAAATGAATACTACTGTATGTGTATTGTAGGGTGTGTGGGTCAATACTACCATACGTGTATGGGAGATTTTGTTGTTACATATAACTAAAATGAGATAGTATGAATTACAAGAGAACAATATTTATGTTGTTACATATATGAAAAAAGGTTGAACAAACAGGCAGTGGGAAGTGGGCTGCCACCTACTAACTAACCCAAGCAGGCAGTGGCAAACATATTGCCACCAGTTTTTACATCACAGTTATTATACATATAAAACCCTTTGCGTGTCTAAACTTATATTTGTAACAAATAAAGATCAAATATTTCCTCATTAGTCCATTTTCAGCTTATAAATATGAACAGACCAAATAAACAAGACATTATGTACAACAAGTTGATGATAACACTCTCATTGCTGCTACCTGGTGGACATATGAATAAGCACAATTAGTTCTAAAAATCCCTCAGAGTGGAGAATCTGTTGGTATGGATATCAGCTTAGGGGGTAAAAGCTGCTTAGGTCTGATACAGCATGAACAAATGAAGGATTTTTGGTGGAAATACCACTGCCTTATGAAGAGTTGAAAAAAAAAACCAAAATGGATGGGCTATGCCATACGACGTTGAAATAAAATTTTTTTTGAAATCAAGAGAGCCAAAATAACACAAATTTCTATACAAGAATTAAATGGTATTCATTCTTTGAAACAAAATAAACATAAATTATTCTTTAACTGCCAATTGTCTTCACAAGATTGGGTTTTTAAGTTGAGGAGGGAGAAATATTTGGTTTTTATACCTTACAGGGTTTTAATTACTTTTGAATATATTTTAATATTCTATTTGTTCTTGAGCAAGCGTTTGCTCTGTTGCGATCAAAATAACATTAGGTTACTTGTTTGTTCAAAGATAACTTAAAAATATATGACATTCTGTTTAGTTCCTGTTTACTTTTTCATCTTTCAGCATATTTGTTTTGAAGATGTTTTCTTCATTAGGTTAATTGGTCACTTTTTATACTAGAAAGTGTTAAAAAATGTTACTATAGTAAATAACTATAATAACAAACTCTTCATAACACGCTCAAACTACAGAAATATAAACACTCTAAGTTATTAATTTAATTGACAAGCAAAGCACACAATTGTAAATACATCGTTAAAATATGTGTTTTAAATGTAACAAACTTCACCTTTCTAATTGTTCAAAGTCCTCCTTAGCAGTTTCAAATTTTAGCCACACAAACTTAACTAAAGCCAGAGAATCATTTTTGAGAGTCACTTTCTGTTGCCGCTGTAAAGTCATGAAAGTATTACCAAAACACACTTTATTGCAGTCTAACCAAATATTGCCGTTCTTTGAAGATGCAGTTAGTTCCATGAAGAGTTCTTCCCCTAAAAACCACAGGATAGTGACTTAAATAATAATTAATAAAAATTAATAATTTGTAAAAAAATTTAGGTTGATTATTTTGAAAGAAACTGTATTAAAACAGAACATAGAATTGTTTCTTGATATACAAGACTAAATGTCAGTTGAGAAATTATGTGAACCCGAGTTTGAAGGTGAATTAAGAAACTAAGAGGCCTATGAGAACTCCAATCACACCATTGTTTTCCTCGTTTAATATTGCATTATAACATATGCATTTCATAATTTTATTATAAGTTTTAGTAATTTTTATCCTAGTTAGAACAATAAAAGTACCGTAATTCTGATTACTTTTCACTGTACATCAGATTTACACCATTATTACTCAAAAACATGTTAATATATCACATTTATGTTAGGGAATCTTTTCTATAAATAATATAAATTTTAGAATTTTAACTTTCCAAGAAAAAAGTTATCATTTCCCTGAAACATTGTTGGCTTCTAGAGGTCGTAAAATTAATTACTTGGTCTTGTAATCGTTATAACATATATAGTCACGATACATTACTTTCATATGTGTAAGTGAATGCAGTAATTTTAAATCGAGTAAAATCAATTTAAAATAACTTTATATTGATATAGTTAAATTTATTGAAATCAATGCATTTACTTACAGATTATTAATCTATAGTAGCAATACATGTCATAAAAATTGCAATAAGACCAACTAATTAATTGTACGACCTCTAGAAGCCAAGAAATCAATGTTTCAGGAAAATGATAGCTTTTTCCATAAAAAGTTAAAATTCTAAAATGTGTATTACTTATAGAAAACATTCCTATCAATCTCTTATTAAAATATACATACAATATATTAACGGGTTTTTGAGTAATAACGATGTAAACTTGATGTACAGTGAAAAGTAGTTGAAATTTTTGTGCTTTTAAACCTTATAATAAAATTTTGAAATTCATGTAATAACATAACAATAAACGAGGAAAACAATGGTGTGATTGGAGTTTTTTAAGCCTCTTGGTTTCTGAGTAAACAACCTTCAAACTCAGGTGTACATAATTTCTGCACCGACAATAGTATCTTTTTTACCGCTAGATATAATACAAGAATTAACTTGACCGTTTTGATTAAATATTAGGTTAGTTGTGGCTGGTTTTCTAGTAGAGTGTAGGACTTATTTGTCCCAGCTATTGCCAATCAGATAGCTTCTAAATAACTACAAGCCCATTGGGCTAAAGCAATTAACAAGCAAGTTACGTGCAGAAAGAAAATGAAGATACTATTGGTGAGAAATGCCTAGAAACAAGATCACGTCCGGAACTGTATTGACTCATTTGACCCTGGTGGAATGTTTCATGGGGATGGACTCTCTTAAACATCCCTCTTCACAAAAAATGCTTATAACATCTTAAACCTTTACACTAGTTACAGGTTACTTTTCTTTTTTTTTTTACTTCACTGGTCAGTTCACTTGACTCTGCATATTTGTGAACTTTGTTTAGCAAAAGTTTCAACCGTTAGCTCAGTTGGGGATTAGAACTCTGGACCTAGAACTACACAGTCCAAACTTTAGCCACTACGTCACCAACCAGCAATTAAAAAACAATTAAAGCCTACCTGACTGTCAAAGAATGGTATGATAAAAACTCTTTCAGGAGACTGAAAAACTGCTTATAAATGGTAGTGATGTTCTGGAATAGCCAGATACAGGCCCAAAAGCAGTGGTGACAATTCAGAACAACTTATGGTGCCAAATCTTGTAATGTCTGAATGCATTTATTTTAATACTATTACTCAAAAATAAATTAATACATCATGAAATAAAAGAAGAGTTCATTTTTGAATGAGGATTAATAAAAGACAAGAGAATGGGAAGTCTTGGGCGGGTGTTACTGTCCACAAGAGCAACAGATCATCACGTCAATTAACAGCTGTCAATAGAACAATCTAAATGTTTATCTCAAAATATTAACTGGAACTAGAATTTAGTAGGTAAAGGATATGTATGTCCCATAAGGTCCCATAAGATTGATGTTAATTATTTGTCTAACTATAACTTGGTAATTTTACTTTAAAATCTGTCCATAAATAAAACCATGATAATGTCTGAAAAAGTATTAAAAGTGTTATACTTTTAATACATAAAATTTTTTACTAAACTAAAAATTCCTAACTTATTTTCTATTCCTTAAATAAATTTTTATAATGAATATTATTCCTCTATGACAATAATCTTGTAGCTTTCTGAGACATCATTACTCCTTAGAGTTACACATATCTCTGTCATAAACCTCATATGCAGAATTAAACACTACTTGGCTGTCAAAGATCTATTGACTTTGATCTTCCTTAGGCGCCAACTCTTTTAACTGAGTGAACAGTCAATTGGAGTGAGTTCAGTGAATGCATGCAAGTGGATCAGAGCCATTATGTATTGCAGACCAGTCCTAGCGTATATACCAGGTTATAATATTATACTAACTAAACAATGACCACAGAGGGATGTACTTATTACCTCTGGGAATGGATTAATAGTAATTTCAAAGTGTGGTATTTGTCAACAATTAGTGCACTGAGAAAAGACTACTAGGTGAGTTTGCTAAAAGCTTCCAAAGCCACAACTGTCCTCTTTACCCAAAGAGAACCTTGATTTTTGTAAGATTAACTGTAGAGAGATTTTTTGGCAATAACTAGAGACATTGATATAATTTGCAAGTAAAATGATTCTTACCTGTTTCATATCTTATAAACATTTTTTGAAAGAAATCATTCAGTTCTGCTGTTTCAAAAGTTACAATTATTTTGGTACATGCTCCCACATCCAAAATACATTTTTCTGGTTGTACAGAAAATGGTCTGGAAAAAATAGTATTTAAATCCTTGAGTTTAAGGACATAAAGGAAATACAAGTCTATTTCTTCACAATAGTGTCACTAATCTATATATACATATTATCCTAAGACAAATACAACTGACTACTGACTGACTACTTACCGTCAAAAACGGTTAAATCTCTAAGACTGAAATTTTGTAGAATGATTGGCCCTATGTTGTAGGTGTGTACTTAGATGGGATTTTAAAAAAACTCTTTGTAGTTCCAAAATGGCAGCCTTTTTAGTGGGGAAATTTTTAAATGTAAAAAGAGCGTTTTTAAATGAATAAATAAATGAAGTTTATTATACAAACAATACAATTTGACAAAACGTAGCAATTATGGAGTATTACTAACCACTTTTCCTAGTAGTTATGGTTAGTTAACAAATTAAATATATAATGAATACAAAATAAATTAAATTGAGTTCAGTTGTTGTCCAATATCATGACAGTTGACGTGCAGCTTTGCGGTGTTTGTGGTGTGTCCTGTTATGAGGGAGACGAACAACAGATAAGATTTACAGATAACAATTCTTACGGTGAACCTAAACTAAGTCTCGTTGAAATATTTACATTTTTACAAACATATTTATAAAGTTTTTTTATTTCATATATAAAAGTACAGTTTTATATTTAATACAAAAACATTAGAGAGATGGTCATTCATTAATTATATTGTACTTCTAATTTAACAAATATTTTCTTATAAACAACTAAGTTCTTTTTTATTTTACCTGTAGTGGCTAAATGATTTGAGACTATCCACAACTTTGTTTCTATGACTTTTAGCTGTATCTTACCTTCTTCACTCTTCATTAGAGCTTGATTTTCAATTTGTCTGTGTCAATCAAAATGACTACTTTACACACTCTGAAAGTAGAGCTGTATGCTTTTCTCGAGAAAACTGTTACATTTTATAGAGCAAATATAACTTTGCAAGAAAAAATCTGTAGAGTTATAGCAATCTTTACATAGTAAGGAAAATGTAAACATAGTGAGAAACCACTAATTCAGGCACAGTAATGGCCCCCTAAAAGTAGACTTACATATTTTCCTAAAACATTAAACTTTTTTTATTTAGGAAATCAAATTGATTTCAAAAATAACATTTAAAAACCCATTTGAATTGAATAAAGCCATGCTCATGGGCATGGATAGACATGGTGAGAAATCCTATATTCCACTAATTCAGACATAATTCATTTCCCTACACTACATTTCCTGAAGGTGGACTTACAGATTTTTCTAAACTGAAAAACTATGTTATTTAGCATTACAAACTGATTTAAATCAGACAATTTCAAAACACATTTGAATACATCTATGGCCTGCTCACAGAGATGGCAAAACAAAGCAAGAAACACAATATTCCACTGATTCAAACACGATTTCCACACTAGAGACAATTAAACATTGTTATCTAGTAGAAGTAATTGATTTCAATCAGAATACAGCCATAGCCTACTCATAGAACATACCACAACCTGGGTAAAAACCCGCCTTTATATCTTCTATGTATAAGTACTTCCATAAAGGTTGATGTCTATGGAGATGAAATTTGCACCGGGGATCTCCTTCAGGTGTACATTTGCAATAAGGCCGTGTTTTACTTTTTTGTAGCAATTTAAGTGGTTTTCCTTATGAAGTGTTAATGGTAATTTCCACTACCTCTGACATGATTGCGCTACTTTGCACCATCCCAAAGTAGAATTATATAGTTTTCTAGACTAAAAAACTATGTTATCCAGGAGAGCAACCTGATTTCGTTGAGAAATTTTAAAAATAACCGAGTACATCAATAACTCGGACATTGGGCATAGCCAAATTCTATTAAATAAGCTTCTTTAAGACTTATTTTCTCTGAGTCAGATCACTATATTTCGAGATTATTTTAAATGAGAAACTAAACATAAAAGCAAGGGCACTACAATATTGGTATATGGTAATACTGCATGTTCACCTTTTACAATACAACATGAAGCGGTAAGTCTGCAGTTTATACTGATATGATGTGTTAGAGCAAACCATGGGGGGAAGAATAAGCAAGCGTAGAGGACCCACCCCGGCGTAGGAAGCATTACCGACTACTTATACAATAAATAATCTGTGTTATACCCTGAAAACAAATGCTTTTCTTCAAAAAATATGCTATGGGAAAACTACTCAACAAAATATAAATTTGTACATTGCTTTAATAATTAATTCATTATTCAGCTTTTAAATGTTACAATGACTCCACTTACAGAAAATAAAATTACAATAGTACGCTTCTTAAAACTTAGATATTTGGAATGATAAAATAAAACCTCTATGGATCTCAAGAATTTTTATTCCTTATTACTTTATTAAACAGTACATACATATTCCACTTACCTTTGGCAAAATAAATTGAAAACAGCAATGACCTGACCAATATTTTTGACATAAAAAGATTTACTACAAGGAAGCTTCACAAATGTTTCTCCAAGATTCAAACTGTCGGGAAAGTTTACTATAGGTCGAGATCCTAATGCTGAAACATAAATGAATAAGCTTAGACTAAAATATAGTACAGTCTTAGAAGTCCAAAACCAGTTTAGATTGGTGTAAATTTTTAATAAAAGTGTCGATTCAGTAATTAAAATATACAAACGTAAATAGAGCATTTGTGCTTTCCTTATTATTATATGCAATGTAATCAGCGACAATAGGTCTATTGGTTTATGCAGTAGAGAGCAAGGTCAAACGGCCACCTCAAAGCTATTTTAGACTAAACCCTCAACACCACTCTACCTTGTCAACCTAGTCACTTCTTAGTTTCTGCACTCAGTTCTCAACACTAGAACTGCAGATATTATGTCGATGAGAAGGTAGAAAAATATTGATCATTTGTTCAAATTACCTCTCAAAAATACTGATCATTTGTTCAAATTACCTCTCAACATCGATGCAATACCGGTTTTGTGTACAAGCAAAATTTATTTATTATAATTGTTCTGTCTTCATACACCTGTAAGTTTCTGTGCCATTTTACTTTTCATAAGATTGTAAAAAACTGACCAAACTTACTGTAACATATAGCTAATTTTTAATGTTATATCCTTATTTCAGTTTTATCCTCCTAATATTAGCTGATTTAGGTTTGGATTAATGTATTTTCATATTTATAGGGTTTGTACTACAATGGTTGCTCTACTATAAAAATAATACCATCCATACTATTTATATTTTTTTTAATTTTTTAATTTATTCATAAGACGCCGATCGTCAAAATATGGGTGAATGTGGATTTCGAATGAGTGTGATGAGTGAAGATATGCGAATGTAGTCATTGTTACAAACTAAGGCCGACTATTCCTTAGAAAGTGTCATTAATTAATAGCCCAATGACAAATGAACAGCCGGTGGTTATCAGCTGATCCTTCTCAAAATGTATTGACTCTGATTGGGATCGAACTGAGAACCTTTAGCACATGAAGCTGGGATTGAACCAACTACGCTACCGACCAATTTAATAAGTAATTAATTACTAATAAATTAGTAATAAATTTATTACTAAATTTAATAAGCTCAGTTATTAAAGAGGTTAATTATATTTGTTAATAAAAAACTATCAAAATTTTCTATACTTAAATCAGAATCTATAAATACATTTTCCTTAATAACGGTACAATGTTGTTCTATTTATAGGAGTGTTATTTAGATTCTTACCAATGATTGGAATGTTGAAGGAATAGTTTTCAGTCTCCAACGAAACACTGTAAGAATAATCTTGATCCAACTGGGGACAGAACTTGATCAAGAAGTAAAGAGACATTCCAGGCGCTAGTTTAGAGCACACCTTGGATAAATAACTCACTGAGAATATATGAGATGATTTACTTCTCACAGCCAATTTTTTCGAAACCTACAAATATTAGTTGTTTAAACTCATACTGGTTAAAGAACAATACTAATTATAATTAATTTAATAAAAAGTATGTGATTTGAATTTATATCTCAAATGTTCCAACTATGATAACATTTCTAACACTACATGGTTGTGAGCACTAATGAGAGTTATTTGAAGAAGACATTCTTCAATTTGTTAAGAAAACAATTGAAAAATAGTTTACTAAGATATGAGAGAAAGAGTTTAAGATGCAACCTTACTATGCTAAAGCTGATTAACCCTCGATCTGGCGATTGTTTTTCCCAAAAGGGCAAGCAATTTTTTACCATTTGCAGACTTTTGTTCAATAATCTATGAACACTAGTGAATTATGCTAAACATGATTGTGTTTGGTATCTAAATGTTCATAACTGACCAGGTTATCATATGATTCTAAAAAACTTTTTTAAATAACATTTATTTTTTATGTTATTACATATTTGCGAATATAATAAGTGTAAAAAGTAAAAGTGGTAGGCATGTACTTGGGCAACTGTAAAATATATGGATATTTAGATTTCCAAGATAGCCATTTTGTTTAAAATTTATTATAGTTTCAGAAAATGTATAGTTATTCTAATACTATAACCTCATACATTATCAAATACTAAAAATTTGTTGCTACAGTAACCTACAATTATAAAAATTCACAAAAATCTAACATAAGTGTGACAGGGTTCTACCATATACTAAAACCTACGCCAAAACATGCTCTACAACATAAATAAAATAGAGAATGGTTTCTTTAGTGTAGGTTCTGAGCCTAGGAGATCATAGAAGATTGACAGCATTTACCTATCTTGTTCACGTATTTTTGCTCAGTCACTATATTGTTTATTATATTATAATTTATGTTATATTTAAAATTTACATATTATTAGGAGGTTGCTCAGAGATTTTTATTTAATTTTGAGATAAAATAATGCGAAAAATAAAAATTTTGAATTTAGTGTAAAATCAGAATAAGTAGTTTTTAGCTAATCTGATTCTTTTGACGTCCCGAAAATCTGAAAACTTATTCAGTGAATTGTCTTACATTTCAAAGTTCCTAAAATATAAATACAGTAGGCCTACTTGCGTATTTATAATCATTATGCCTAGCGTCTAACCAAGCTTGCAAATGGCAAGCTTTTGTATTATATAGCACAACACTTATTTAACAGTTTATAATTTTATAAATCACTGCACTAAAAACTAAACCTAAATCACTGAATATAATAATAACACAATAATATAATATAACGCTAAATTATACTGACAATTACTTTGTAAATGGAAGCAGTAATAATGCCAGAGTGTTGACAATGACAGCGAAAGTAGTCTTGACTCGGAGCCGCTTTCCTCAGTTCAATGCTTTGTTTACCAATCTTCTTTCCACACTACCGTGATATTTTCAACAAACAAATATGGCAATCCATATTTTTCCATCTCTACCACACTCGTGTCACAAACTTTAAAATTTGGTACTACAAAAAATTATTTTCTAAGGCAGTACAAAGTCAACGTAATTACACTCATTGGTACTCATTGCAATTTTGGTAGCACATAAAGTGAGTGCAACTACGTGCATTGCCAAATTGAAATTTAAGGTTTGCATATGTGATAAAATTGAAATGTGTGTTTGTGTATAAAATTAATATTGGAATTGAAACATCATACTCACAGACTGCTAAAAGTACTGACCATTAGAAGTTAACCCTCTGTATAGGTAAGGACTCCACTGGCTTAACCCTAGATCCACGTTGTAAAGCATGATCTACATTAAATTCAAATTAGAACTTGCAAATAGGTTCCCTGCCTTGAACATGAATATAGGACCAAGTAAGCAGCCTCAAATTGCACAATCACAATAATGACGGTTTTAGTTTTCAACGTATACAGGAGCAATTACAGTAATTAGATAGTTGGATTCTTCCAACAAAAACTTAAATCCATTTCATTCAAAATTATTACGAAAATAGTTCAGATAACTGTGCAGAAACAATTTTTTACTATTTAAAAGTTGTTAAGTATTGTTTTCGTTTTCTGACTTTCCAAAGTTAAGACTAGGCCTGAGTGAGTCACATCTCCCCCTGCTTTCATACCAGCAATCAAAAGTGTCAGCAATTCATGGCGGTAAGCTTCTTTTACTATTTTAAGCATTTCCTGGTCCATAATTTGGCAAAGATTTTACATTTGGCAGTAAAAAATCACATGTTATTTCCCTTTTTTCTAGTTTGTCTGCTGCAGGATGATCAGGTGCATTATCTAGAAGCAGAATACTCTTTGCAGGAAGATTGTTCTCTTTAGGACATTTTTCAACTAACAAGACAAACTGCGAAAAAACAAGTTCTTAAAAATTTGTCTGCTCATCCAAGCATTATGTTGTTGCCCTTTTACCACACTTGCAATGAGTCAATATTTCATCAGTTTTTTAAAGCTCTTGGCTTTAAATCAGAGTTCTGTTTTGATTGCTTACAGAATTGCAGAGCTTTTCATTTTAGATTACCATAAGAACTCCTTTTGACCTGTGGTGGGTAAATCAGAGGCAGAACACCACATTCATCTCATTGTAAACTCTTCATTAGTTTCATTTTTTTAATCCTCGCTGTTGAAGCTTGCACTGAACATCATTTCCCAATTTCATTCGTAGCTTTCTTCTAATCTCCAACAGAGCTCTTGCCCACACCCTTCATTGTAGCTATTGTTTTTTCTTTTTACAAATTCATTAGCATTCATTCTTCTTATTACTTGAAGTTATCTTCTATTATCAAAGGTTTTCTTTCTTTCGTGGGACATTATAAACCAACTTAATTAACTAAACTAAAAACAGTTATACACTAATAAACCAGATGAATCATAAACTTAAAAAAATAAAAATCAATTTATAGAAGCCTGAAACTTCATACAACAATAATGTACTCACAAGAACAACAAAACAAAACTTCTCAATCTGTAATCATAAATATGGTTTTACAAAGAAAGAAAATTTGATTTTAATAATAAAATGAGTCAGTTCAGTGACTAGAGTATGATGTGACTATTTCCCCCTCTCCATCTTGCTTCCTTTCCCGCCAACAAGAAGATCTTTCATCCCAACAACTCTTCAACTTTCATCTCTCTACGTCACCAATGCCTGTGCATGTTGGCAGGGCCGAATAAAACGAGTTTTACTGCATAACACCATTTCATACTATAATGATGTTTGGTAATGTAGCAATGCTTGACAGGGTAATAATTTTGAACAATGTAAGAATTATTGAAATTTAAACAATTTTTTATAGCGTAAAGACATACCAATGTTTGATATTTTACGAATGTTTGACAGTGTGATAATATTTTTGACAATAGAACAATATTTGATATTGTAATACTGTTTGGCAGCATATGATCACGTGGTATAGCTACCAGGCACCAATCCAAAGCAAATGTACTTAGGCCTTTTACACCCAAGAGAGTGTAGCAATGTGAAACCAAACAAACTATTATAATTGTATTACAAAATAACTGTTGTTTTTAACTTTTCTACCATGAACAAAGTGCTGAGAACATAAAAAAAATATTTAACCTTCTCTAAACAAATAATAATCATAAATACTTTAACACTTACCTTTGATGTATTACATAATGTCAATGTTGTATTATATTGCTTTCCAGGCATGAAAGATTGAAATACAACTACCGGAGGCGTAATTTTAAAATCTATTTGCTCTCTCTTAACTCCAGTTTTAAAAGACTGCCTGGTTACTTTGCTGAGCTGTTCCAATCGTTCATCGGTACTCAGTAACATTTCTCGTATGTATAAGCTTGGTTTGATCTAAATAAAAAAACACAATTAAAAAGTCTAGTGGAAAAAAAAATTTAAAGCGCCCATTTCAATGCTACATTAGAAACAAGACAGAGCAGTTATCTATTAAAATTAATCCTATAACAATGTAACAGATTAATAAAAAAATCTTTCCTTATACAATTATGTCATTTTTTAATTATGCTGAAAAACCGTATCAATTCCTATAATGGAAAAAAAGGGTTGTAAACATAGCAAAAAATAATCTATATACATAACAGCCATTTATTTACCACTCATCACTATTTCTCCAAAACTAAACGTCCAATCTATATATTTAATTTCCCAAGGCAAATCGGTTGCGTCAAAATTCCAAGAGCTAAACTCCACCTACGGCCTTCGGAAATTGCTCATTTTAAAGCTCTGAAATTGTAGATGGCGGAAAAAATTAGAATGTTGGGATTCGCCTTAAGGGCTCTGCCCCATGAGCCCTAAAAATTCCCATTTCAATCTTATGGGAAGAAGGTTTCTAACTTTTGTATTTTATAATGTGGTAATATGCATTAAATATTCCAGCTGTTAATGAGACAAATGAAATATTCCAGCTGTTAATGTTTTATACCCTAACTAGCTGAACCCGACGGACGTTGTCTCGCCTTTCATTTTCATAAAAAGTAAACGGCAAAACAAATAATTATTTATTTTTTATTTTCACGTTTCACCACATGTTTTAATTACCGAGGAAAAAAGGTTAACACCAAATACAGATTACCTGATCAAGTAAAAGTAGTGTGTGCTACACTCTCAAGGTGAAATGTAGAACTACAATAAATCAAAACATATACAGTACTGTTGTTGTGAGAACTTCAATCTGCTTATGGCATGTGAAACTACATTAAACCACACAGTCATATGTTTTTTGTAAACAATTCAGATTCTCCATTTGAATAACATGGGATCTTTAGGAGCCCGTGGGGCGGGACCCTGTGGACGGATCTGCATCAAACTTCACAGAAACCATCTCGGGAGTATACAGGACAACATCTTAAAGTTTCATGGCGATCGGTTGGATGGTTTGGCAGCGCATAAACTTCAAACATATATATATATACAAACATCCTCTTTTTTAAATATAGATTTAAAAGTCACAGGACCAAACCTTTAAGAAGCTGGTATTCATCTGAGCAAACCAGTGTTTAGATATGGGCAACTTTATGTTGCATTTAGTAGAGTAAAACCCCCAGATGGAATTAAATTGTTTATTGAAAATACATTCAACCATAACAACGAAACATGGGACAATTATTCTTACACAAAAGCATAGTGTATCGTAAAGTTTTAACACAACAATAATACTTTATTAATTTGCAAATGATGATGAGTTTTACAAAACTATAATTAAATATTATACACTAAATATTTAATGGTGCAATTTGTATTTTATTTATTTAGGGGCTTTTGCCCCTACAAGCCACTAATTGACTTGAAATGTTGTGCATAGGTTTATTTTGGCCCCTAGAGGCTCACTAAGATAGGATTTTCCTCTCTGACTTCATTCCACTGGCCTTCAAAATTCCCCTTGGTATTCTTATAGAGCTATATTAAGTGATTTATTTATTTGAATAACAGCTCTTAAATAAACACAAATATAACTGTAGTAGGCTAAACTTTTAAAATTAAAAATAATTGATTACAGTAGTAAATTGTACATAAAAGCAGCTGTTCTAAATTGGATATAGATTGGATACAGTGTAAACTGAAAGCTTGCTGCACATTTTATAATCAAACTCAATATTATGACTGGCGAAGCGGGCAGGTACAGCTAGTTATTACATAATTTTGATAGTTTTTTTAATTAGCATAATACGTGTTGGTACATATACAGTACAAGTAAACGTCACATAACACAAATTTATTACAATATAAGCACAAAATGCACAAATATATTACAATACAAGTACAAAATGCATGAATATTATGGTGATCGATTTCAGTGAACCACGCTCACCTTCCTCAGACCAGAGGGATTAACAAAAGACCAATACAATTTAAAGTGCTGAAATCAATACACTTCATGTGTTATAATAGAACAAAGGCATTAAATGAACACAATGCTGCTTAAAGTACTTTATTTGATCCCCATAAATCTTATAATTTTCATTTTCAAAAAAGTGTTTTATTTTTATTTTTTTATTAAAATCATAGTTTGATTGTGTTATATTCTCAATATCATGTTTTAAATAAAGCCACTTCTTAATTTCCTTTTTAAAGCTAATAATACTATTAATTGGTTTAATATAAATAACAACAAATAATAGCAGTATAATAAACAAATTTAAATTATAAAAATATAAATATATAGCAGACAAACATTTTATTTTTTTATTTTATAACAATTAGGTAATATACAATATATACATTATATGACATAAACATTACCGGTATTGCAGTTTTAAAAATTGCTACTTTTGTACAGTGAATTTCTGTAATTTACTAAGTTCTGTAAGATTACGTATTTGTATCACAGAAGCATTTTACTTTTTTTGCATATATTTATTCCTACTGCGCACCCACAAGTACTTGTAGCCCTTCTCACACTTCACTGCTCTTGCCTGTGCAAATACTTTTCTTCTAGCTGGGCATAACGCTTCATTTATATATACTGTGGAGTCCACTGCAAGTCCCATACGTTTGGTTGACAAGTTCCTCTTTACATGTCTCTTCCTAAGCACTTCTTCGGCATCCATTCTTTGGACAAACGTAACAATAATCCCTGCAGGACGTTGATTGTCCATTTCCTTCTTAAGCCTATGACATATATCTATCATACTCTCTTCAATAGATACATCACATGCCTTTCCAACTTGCGTTACTGCCTCAACCAGATTTTCATTCTTTTCTTCTGGAATACCTTGTATCTCCAGGCAGTTTCTCCTTGAGTATTGTTCACTCTCAACTAAACGGTCTTACAAGTCATACAACTTTTTCTTTAGTGCTGCACTCTCCTCTTGTAGCATCTTCATTTCCTCAGTGTTCTGCATCAGATCTTCCGATTGCTTTTTAAGTAAACCAGTATTTTCATCCAACTTCTCATAAGAAACATTAAAATCTCGTAAGGAGTTTTTTTGTTCTTCTCTCATCTCTTGTAAAAGTCACATCACATCACCTAGAGAATATCACCATCTTCAATCTTTGATTCTAGTCTAATACTCCTTCTTCTTTCTACAGAGCAAGGTTGGCATTGCCAGGCAAGCCCCTCCACAGACAGACAGTCAAGATCAGCCTTGGTCATTTTACAGCATGGTGGATGGAAATATCAATCACAATCTGCACATTTAATTTTTTGCTGTTTTGCAGAAAATGCTTTTACACAAATACCACAGTTATTTGACATTTTAAACAAAACAATAAAATACTTGTCAGTTAATCAGGCTACTTACTTCAATCAGAAAACAGCAATACAGCTTACAGAAACTCGTAGCAAATATGGATAACAAAAAAATTATAATACTGATAAAAGAAAAATTTGTTAACAAAACTGAAGAAAACAATTCACTAGGGGAACACTGAAAATAAATTCACCTTTTTATAAAAATTCACTTGAACATTTATAGAACAATAATACTTTACTTCACAGAACAACAATCTGAAACATGGAAACTGATAACATTGGAGCTCTGATGAGTTAATCATTGATTAAGTTAATTATGAATTGGGTTGTATTCATTTCATAATAATTATAAGAAAACAAAAACTAGACTTATTTTTCTGATGTTGATACTTGAGATTTGACATTGACAGTCAGATGTCAGTTACAGCTGCGTATTCTTAGATTGTTCAGTGTTAGCTGTCTGTAATAAGAATACAACAAATAATATGACAATTTTTTGATGTTTTGCAAAACAGCCGATTTAGTTACTAACAGAACACAGGAAATGAAACATACAATTCGATGTTTGGGGTTTATTTAGAGAAAATTGAGTTTGTTGAGTGTTTTGGTTATTTAAAACTAGGGGACACCCCTGCATGCTTCGTGTCAACCCCATCACTAGCTACGCTTGTTACACGTAGGTCTATGACTTTTGACTATAAATAGTAGTAGGTTAATTGTATAACGTAAAATCACAATATTACATTTATTTACAGTATCTCACTCATATTATTGTGTTGCCACCTATTTATTAGTATAAACACCCAATGATATTACTTAAGTCTATTCAAACACGTTCATTTCATTTATTTTTCTTAAACAGCTGAATATTAATTTTAAAAAATTAAATAACTGCATTATGTTTATTATTGCCATTGAAACCTTCGTCCAGTAAAGCAGAGTCCTACAATCGAATGTGAATAAAACCATGCTTCCCTAGTTTGACCCTTTTAGGACAAATCGGGCGAATCATCGCCCGCACTTAATTTGCGAAAAAGACGATGCGGGAAATGTGCCACCCGCACACGATTGGACAATACTGGTAGAGCGGGTGATCGCCTGCCGTTATTGCAATGTAAATCGGTAATTTCGCAAAATAACTGCCCATATGTTGCACTATTTATGCAAGAAACAGTTTCTAGAAGAGTTGAACTTATTATTTTATATTAGTTGGCAGCCCAGACTGTTGAGAATATTAGATAAAATAAAGTTTATTCATCAGCTGTTTTCAGACAGCTGCTCCTCCTGCCGATCTCAGTGCAGTTCAGACGTCAGTCTTGTAAAGGAGTGGTTTGATTATGTTATTAGTTGAAAAGTGTGTTGTTTATAAATAGTTTTCTGTTGCTTTGTATCATATTTTGTATAGTATAATAATTTAGTTATTTTCATTGTATGAGAACAACATATGGATTGTAATAGAATCTCTAAAAATTGTAAATAGTGTAAATACTTGACCATGACATATATTCAAGATGTAATATACATACTTTTGGAGGAACTAAGTAGGTCTAATAATTTTACAGCATATTAAATTTATTTTTCATTTGTAATAATAGCACATAAGCTATTATAGAAGCAAGAATATAAAGCGAAACTTTACATTTTTTACAATTTTTTCTTTATTTCTCAGCTAAATATGATGAAAGTTAGTACTAAGCTAAATGACTGCATATGAAACAGAAATAAGAGGTTTCCCAAGTATGTGTCAAAAATAAAAATACTACTGTTTTTATTTTCATAAATATATATATATAGTTTTATATGAATTCATATATCGAATGTAAATTGTATGTACAGTATGAAAAAGGATAATATTTAATTATTTTTTGATAGCTAAAAACAATACAAAAAACTTGTTGATAAATATTCCTATTTATAGTAATAATGTATTTTTTGAAAATGCTAACAAAAACCCTAATTTGCGCCAGTCTTTTTCAGTAAGCTAAGGTCTCATATCACATAACTAAAAAAGGAGTTACCCCTGAAAATCCATATTTTCATATTTTGGTGCAGCGCTAAAATGGTTAACATTAAGAAAGATCAACCCTCCTGAATATTACAAACACTATTGTTTACATTCCAGCAGCTATTAAAAATTTTGGAAATCACTATTTACATTTGAACAGCTGTTAGTGTTCGATTAATTTAAATCTCTCTCCATGTTATTCTTATGGCCGAAAAATGTACTTTAAGGGCTTCTTGTGCCCTTCAGGGTGAAATTATTGAATATTTAAGACTTTATTGCACAACTGTGAACAGAGGCAAATTTTTTCACCTCTACCGTTTAATTTGGTTAACACGTTGACTGCCAGTGTAGATAATTTATTGTATCATTCTGAGGCCGTCGTACTAAAACTGTATGTCCACGTGACGCCATGAGGGCCACCGGTAGCCCACGTCATACGTGCCGCTGTGCGCCATGGGGGCCACTGGTGGCCCCCGCGTCTTTTACAAACCAAACACAAATTGTAGCGCCATTTTTAGTATTACGTAATTTTTAATGATATATTCTGAAAGCTCATAAAATGTAATAGAAAACAGTGCTCTGGTTTTTAAATAAAGCAACCCTCAATACGTTTTTATATATTTGAACTTTTTTTTTACGACATTTAGACAGACTTGTTTCTGTCACAAATAGAATCAATGTCACTTACTAAACACCTAACCTCAAAAGCTGATCATTGCGCGGGAAGAAAATATAAAAATCACAGCAAAATTGCTGAAACGTAATATCATATGGCATATGTAAAGTTTTGCCCCCACACCATGAGGGCCACCGGTGTATCTCATCAATAACTTCACAAAATGGCGGCAAAATACCGGATGTCGGCTATTTCTGTACTCGGGGGGAGGGGG
Source organism: Stictocephala bisonia (assembly GCA_035578905.1). Classification (NCBI taxonomy): domain Eukaryota; kingdom Metazoa; phylum Arthropoda; class Insecta; order Hemiptera; family Membracidae; genus Stictocephala; species Stictocephala bisonia. The sequence continues at coordinate 97,364 of JAQJVL010000562.1, read as the reverse complement.
GGGGTCATTTCCGGTTGCATGGAACACAGAATTCGGAACAATGAATATTGAACTTTACCGTAGAAACAGCTGTGGCGCTAGGCTGAAAACTAGTGAGGGCCACCGGTGGCCCTCATGGTGTGAGCTAAAATTGTTGTGTGAGCCACCGGTGGCCCTCATGGCAGTCAACGTGTTAATAAATAAAGGAGTTGCGTTGACAAAAAAAACTTCATGTATAAGTTGTCTCTTGTCATGTATAAGTTAAGATAAGGTTGTCTCTTAACAAAGACTTCCACACCAATACTTTGATAACTTTTGATAAAACATATTAGCCAGTATGTGGTTTTAAATTTTGAATAGACTAATCATTCAAAATTAAAAACTTGCTATACTTTTTGATGAATGATTCCAATTCATATAATTAAAACCAATATACCAGAATCAGACACATGGGAGTACAAATGTAAATAACAAAAACATGATGTTCATTATTTAAGATCTTAGACTAAGATCCATGTTTCAAGACAGGAATACCTGCCTGCTCATTTGAATTTATCAAATTTTAAATCATTTGCCTTACCCAAAAGCAGAATAACGTGCGACAGGGCGACACTGTTGCAGAACGAAAGAGACAGCTGCAGAAAGAAATAGTTTAATTGAGAAACTATTTTTCTGTACCCAAAAATTACAACATTACTTTCTGCAGAACGGGATCTGGTTTTGAGTAAATAATTAATTAGAACCTTATTTGTAGTGCAACTTAATTACAAACTATGTTCTGACTGATTGAGAATGACAGATAGCATTTGCGATTTTACAAAATGCACAACAGCTAAATGCAGTGAGACTAAAGTCAGGTGCTGGTCACCGCGCAGGTTCGCATAAGCGCTAACCACACTACGCCACTCTAAATATGAGTAAAGCTAGGTTTACTCTAGTTGGCATGTAGCAGTGGCGACACTAAATCGCACCAGTTTTAGTGTCATGCCACTAGAGGTTTACACACTAGTGAATGTTTTAGCCATACCACTGTTAATGGCATAGCTTTATATGGAGCTGCTGATTTTTTCACAAAAGATGATTTTGTAGTTCTTGTGTGATTACTTTTAAAATGTCCGAATAATTTCAATATAATCAGACTGTGTTAGGAACAGTAACTGATGTGGTTGGTGAGCAGTTATTAGAAGAAGCACATGACATTGTGAGGCGGAAAACAAAGAAACCAAAGTCATGTTGGGAAAAGGAATGAATAACTAGAAGGATGCATTTAGGTGCTTCAAAATTGTTAGAGGAACTTGCTATTGAATATAATGAAAGCTTCAACAATTATCTAGGAATGTCAGAAGAAAAGTTGGAGGAGTCACTAAAATATATTGTACTACTGTATGTTACTACACATTTACATGAGTTACTAAAACTCATGTAAACAGTTGTTTAAAAATGTCCAAATCTTAACCCTTCCCTCATTATATATTTTTCATTGTTTGCTGTTTGTAAAGCAGCATTCAAATAAAATGTATAACAACCAACAACTTCATAATTACTCAACTAGAAATAAATCCGATTTTCAATACCCGATTCACAGACTTAAATTAGTGGAGCGACTACCACATTACACAGGAAAAAAACATTTTATTAAATTGCCTCAATATATAAAAAAATATTGACTCCTTTGAAAATTTTAAGGATAACTTGAAAACATTTTTGATGGACAAAGCTTACTACTCCATCTATGAATTTTTGACAGATAATATTTAAATTTAAATAGCACTTTGTAGAATTAAACATTTTCTGTCAATTTTAAGTATGATTGACATATGTATTTATATATACACTATTTTAGTTCACCTTTCTGTTTTATATATAGAACTAGATTAGATTAAGGAAACTGACAATGTCACCGGTTTTATAGCCATGCTATAATTGTAAAACGTTTTTGTGACAATAAAGAATTTTGAATTTGAATTTGAATATTTCACATTGAATTCAAAAGTGAAATACAAAGACAAGGTCACCTTTACCAGCTAGACTTTATATTCAGGAACTTTGTAATCCTATAAGCAGGGATACATTTCATAAAATTTGAGAAATTTTTTGATTTCTACTGGCTTCCACCTCTCTTCCCAATGTTTACCTTGTACCTTAACTTTATTCTTAATCTCTCCCTTTTATATTTTGATTCCTAACTCTGTGTATTCTTTCTGACTACTATCGACTCCATCATTAGTTGGCTCCTCCATCACTTACCAATCTTCTATTTCTGCCATGATACCGTAACAAACATAAAATATAACAGTGTTTTCTATCTTACTATTCAGACTACATTCAATAGTTGGAAAATATACAGCATAACTATTGTTTTTTTCCAGTTGATATTTTACGCTATTGCGTTATTGGTACCATAATTTAGTACTTGCAGAAAGTTTTTTTTTTTTTTTACATACACAGTCACAGAAAGATTGAAGGCATTCTGCTTTGAGGCTGCCTTAGAACATGGAAAATAATACTGCCAGAACAAATGCTACAAATAAACTTACCTTAAATGAATCCTGATTGGATATCTGGCTTCCAAGATATAAAGATAACAATCTCATTGTATTATGCCGCTTATACAACTGTGGGCTAGTTTGACTATTTTCTTGACAGATTACTTCGTCGAGCTTGGACATGGTTTTTTTTCCTTTTTTCAGCAATGATGCTGAAAACAAATTATTTATATTTAGAATACAACGGGCTAAACAATATTTTGCAGATTTATACTACTGGAAAAAACACAAAAAAATCAAAACTCACAGTTAAGCATCGTTGTAAAAGATTTCGCAATGTATAAGTGCTGAGAGCTCAGATCTTGGAATTTTACCTTTTTTAGGACTGGAGCAGATAATCGGTAGCCTTCAGTTTAATGCATCCACTAAAACAATAATATGGTTTACAAAATCAACCTGATATTGTATACCATACGCTCATGGAACCCCACTTAACACGTAGACTGCGGGCTACTACAATTGTAGTACCTTGCCACTGGCCCGCCACGCGGACTACTCCAATTGTAGTACAGCGCTCCCTTCTCCAACATTGCCTCATGTGTGAGCTCAGCATTCGGCAGGGATCTTTGTTATTGTAGCCGCGTGTGGTGCCGGTTTCATACTTCGTTTTAGCGCAAATCGTTTTCGGATCGGCTATTTCAGATTTTTACTGTGTCAGTGCTCTATGAGCATTGTACTGTGAGGTTTTAGGATTGTTTTTAGTGAAATGGAAGAGTGTAAAGATAATGAAATTGTTGAAAACTTTGATTTGGAAAATGAAGAAATATGGGATTCCAGTTCAGACAGCTCTGATGACGACGCAAAGGGTATTTTATTGACTTTGTACGTGAAAGAACAATGGTATGCGTGTTAGTGGGGTCATACAGCTAAGAATGTGAGTGGCGACAGCACACAAACTGGCACCAGTAGCGGTCTACTACAGTTGTAGTACCGAAAATGACATCATCAATTCCTTCTTGAATGGTTACATAATCATCTGCAATCGACATTTTGGACACCTGAAGACTATTTCTTGCTAAGTAGTCACACAAATATTTTTTAGCATTTTAGAGTTGCAATACTACCTTTTTAGCGCAGCGAACGTGTTAAGCTTTGGAGTCATTGCGCTACTTCAGCATTAAACCTGAAAAAGTGCAGGCAGTCGAAAAGAGCGCTGACAGTCCAAAAGTCGGTTATAAGATATGTAGCCGATCTAGATCCCTGAGATAGCTACAGACCAGCTGAGAATATAGACAGTCACAGCGATGTATATTCAGAATTGATACTTCTTGTATATAAAATTGGACTCTGCAGGGAATCCCGACCACACAACTACAACTTCCAGAATGTGTCCTTGATACCACCAGTCTTCAAACTATTCTGAAGACATCGAACTATTCTTTATGACAAGAAACTTTCAACAATGGGAGCACGACTATACTATAGTAAATATAATGGTTATGGTTATGTTTGTTCTTTATTACCATATTTAATTACTACTGACTCTTTTTGTGTAGGCCTACTAATGTACTAATTTGATAAATAAAAATGTTGTATTGTAATGGATACAATCAGATCCCAACACACATTAGACAACTAACTGGAAAGGCGATTTAGAAGAAACTTGATGAATGGCTGGCAGACCATCCAGTCTCCAGTCAAGAATTCTTAATTTAACATTAAGAGACAATCGGTTTTTGACAATCATGTAATATTGTATTTGACGCAACTACTGTTCTCATGTTTGTGTTAATAAAGAATTTTAGAATCTGATGATAGATTCAAATTCAAAATCATTTATTATTTCTTAAATTTATTTTTACATTGCAGTGTCTTTTTTAATCTCTCTAGCATATAGCTATTTGAGAGATCAACTAATTTTATCATAATAAAATATCTTTAATATATAGGTAATCTTAAAATAAATAACAAACAAAACAAAAATAAATAAACAAATCAATAAGCACCAAGGAAACATAGTAAAAGGAAATTGAATAACATTTGTTATTCATTATAAATACCAATTTTTTTTTCAAAAATATAATTTTTTTAATATCAGTAGTCCCAATGTTCATTTTATTTTAGAATTCATATCAATTGATTGTTTGATTGTTTAAAACTTCCTCCTGGATCACGACTGGCATTCCTAACTACATATAAGCCTCAAAGCACTAAACACTAACACAATGGAAACAAATAAATAAACAATATACATAACTATATAATATAAATATACAATAAATCGGCAGTAAATAAGTAATATTAAATACTATATAGACTATGAACAATTCAACAAACAAATAAATAAAAATAAAAACAAATGAAATCAATTATGTACATGTAACATATGTATAATTCAAATAAATAACGATTCAAGTAACAACAAATAAAATCTAACAGCAATAAACACAATGGAATAAATAAATAAATAATATTCATAACTATATAAAACAAATATACTATAAATCGGCAATAAATAAACATTATTAAATACTATATAGACTATGAACAATTCAACTAACAAAAACAAAAAACAAATGAAATCAACGATATGCATGTAACATATGTATTATACAAAGAAACAACGATACAAATAACAACAAATAAAATCTAAAAGTAATAAGAAACATAATATTCTAACTATAAACTTAAGTGCTAATAAATGACAGTGAAAATTAGTCTCACTGTTCTTCACTAACAACCTTATTCATAATAGTTGCAAAGAATGCACTCAGATATTGAGCCAAACAGGGATGGCATTCTTTGTTCCCGTGTTAAGCAGCAAGACCCGGCTGGTAGGAACCAGTTTAATACCGGCTCCCGTCAAAACTTTGTCAGTATTCCTGTTGATTTACATATTATATCATATAGGTTTCCCAGTGTGCTTAATTAACTCAACAGTGCTTATATATTTCTTTGTAGTTTTGTCTTATTTATCTATGTATAGTTCGATTTTGAAAAAAGCCAATCTAATAAACGAAGAGATGATTTTTTTTTCATTTATTTAATTTTTTTTTCTGTTTACAAACGTGATAAGGTGGATAACCTCAATATGTAAGTATATATTTGTTTACTATTTGATGATAGACGATTCTTCAACCCTTCAACTGTTAGAAAGCATCTCTATATAAATAAAAACCGATACCTATAATTTTATATGGAAATGTATTCATAGTTATTATCTACCTATAGTTATCTTAAATTAATAAAATACTTTTTTAGCTCCATTTTCATTTGATTTTTATTTTGTAGGTCTTGTAGACTGTAGATGATGCAAAGTTGTAATAGAAATATAAAGAATTGTTAGATTTTACCTAAAAATAAAGTTTTTACATAATATAATAACATATTATGTTCTTATATTACATAATATAATAACATCATTGTCGTTTAAATAAAATATATAACTATTATTTTGAGTGAAGAGAAATAGTTCATATTTTTTTTAAAAGTACATCTCAGATTATTATGAGTATTCTACACTAATACCCTACCAAGGAATACCTAGTTCACTCGTGAAATAAAGCAACACACAGTAACCAAAATGGCTAGGAGAGTGAATGGTGGGATGGCGTTGCCAGTCTTTCCTCTTTATCAAATGTATCAAGTGACCACTGCCAACCTACAGCATGAAATTTCCTCAAAACAGTGCCAATCGACTTATTGACTCTGTTAATAAACCAATTAAACTAAAATTATTTAATAACCATATAATATGCTCTAGATGGACACGCAAACAAGGGTATTCAAAATCATTTTTGGTAAAACACCTAAATCAACTACAACATTGCAATTTCTGTTGTTGGATAAAATATTTAATTCTCTGCAGATTGACAGTGGGTAGGCCTACACCTGAATATGACTACTGGTTATTGTACAGTCATTCGTCAAACTGTGGCAATTTTTCTCCCTCCAGACTTCCGTCAGGCGGGAATTGAGTTTCTTGTTGGAAATTTTTCTACCTTTATAAAATTGCATAAAAAAATATTAAAAATTTAAAATGTATAGAACTAAAATTCTGCGTTGATTGGATGGAACATATCTAGGAATGGATTGAACCTTACATTTCCCAAAATTTCAAATTTACATTTTTGTCCAAATTACAGAAAGTAAAGTTGTAGTTACTTAACCCTTTCAGTGCCTGCCTATTTTGGTGCGTCCTACCTCTTCCCTGCCGGGCCACTTTAGGTGTGCCTATCCCTAGACTGCCAGGCCAAAATCGAACATTTTGCAAAGTTTTACTAAATAAATCCTACAAACCTTATTTATTACAGTAGAGATGTGATTTTTACATTGTTTTTTCCCTATCAACTGTAGTTTATGTTCCTTAAATAAAATTTACAAAATAAGCTTATTATTTTTTTTATTTTTAAAAATACTTGTAAATTTTTAAAAACACTTTTACTTTTTTTAAGTTTGGTAACATTTATGGTAATACTATCTTTACCCAATCTGATTAATGATTAGTAATGTGATAGAGAATATTATTTTGCATCAATTAAAATATAAAAATTGAGCATAACACAAAAATAAATGTTTTTGTAGCTGTTTATACAAAACTCTACAAAACTGAAAAATATTAAGTTTTTTGCAAATACTTGAGCGGGAAGTTTTAAATAAAACACGTTGGAAAATACACACTATTATAGTTATATTATATTGTAAAAAACATTAAAATAATATTAAAATTATGTTACAGTAAAGTTTTAATGTAAAAATATATAAATCAATACAATAAAACATGTGTTGCTTAGCAGCGATGAAGGGGGTAACATTTTGTGTGTATACCTCTCTTGCACTTCACACACATGAATGAGGATGTCTTTCTCTTTCCACCACCTTTCGTACTTACTGCACTACACACACAGCAATTTCTTTGTTTTCCGTGTTCAATTTTGACGAAATATTGATTGGTGTTGACGTCACCACCCCCACGGTTGTGTATAGCGCCTCGCGGTGAAGTAATTTGTCTAGGGCCGTTCCTGTCTTCTTGCTCGTGTATCCACTCTCGTCCCATTTCCTCTACAACAGACACGTCTAAATGGCTTACGGGTTTAGTTGAATTGGCTTTGTACAAAATGTAAGCATTTAGCATCATTCTGCCCAACAGGTTGAGAGCAACCTTTTTCCAAAATTTCATACATTTGCGATTGTCTTGGTATTGATACAACATTTGATCAGAGCCATCCACTCCTCCCATATGTGCATTATATGACCGTATGATAGCAGGCTTTGAACAAATATAAACTTTGTTACCTTTTTTCTTAGCTTTATGTTGGACCTCAGCTTTACCGCAAGTTGAAAGTAAAAGTACCTGTTTCTTTTGGCTCTTTTTCTGTCTATATCCTAATATTACCATAGCTTCTTTCCTCATATACTTTGTCTGGCCTACTGGAAATTTGGATTTCATTTCTGCCGGAATCCCTTTTCTGTTATGTCTCAGAGTTCCAGTCATAAAAGTACCTTTCATATATAAATGCTTGGCTAATTTTACGGAAGTAAAAAAGTTATCTATATAGATGTGATAACCCTTATCATACAAATTTGCTTTCTCGATAAGTGTATCTACCACAGCAAAACCTAGCCCCTTTTTAGTTACTAAATTTTTGTAATCACCTTCAGCACTTCTATACACAAAAAAGCATACACAGTAGTGGGTTTCAGCATCAGACAACATCCACAACTTCACACCCCAGCGGTGATTTTTTTTGGCATGTACTGTAGTAATTTTGAGTGTGACTTTGTGGCTATCATACTCTTGTCTATTGACAAATTTTGACTTGGGTGAAGTGTCGTCTAGAAACAGAGTTCATGTGATCAACCAAGGGTTTGAATCTAGCACATGGGATGTATCCATTTTGACCCGGCTTAGGTATATTGGTTGTGTCAACAACATGGAAAAATTGAAGTATGGCTTGAAACTGATTTCCCGTAAACATTTGTGCAAACCAGGGAATAATTTGACTTTGACAAGTCCACCAAAATGATTCAATAGAAGGCATATTTTTGATCCCCATATTTATTACGACAATAATAAAAGCTACCATTTCTGAAGGAGTTAAAACTTACTGGTTTCCACTTTTTAGCGCGGCTGTGAACTTTTAGCCCATCACGATTTGCATCTATAAATTTATTAGCATACTTGTTAGTGTTTTCAACTAATATTTCAATAAAAAAAGGTGTAAAAAACATTTTAAAATATGAGTTTGGATTAGGACAATGTTTGGGGCCAGGCAATTCCAAAAAATTATATGGAGGATTAGGTCTATGTAGGTGATCATCTTCTTCGCTAACTTCTGTCCAATTATCATCATCATTCTCAGATTCAGAGGAACTGGATTCATTGCCAGTATTATGTGGTGTCTGTGACGTATGTAAATTGGCGTTGTTTGACGTTGGCCTAGCTTGAGTGTGATCTGTACGAACTCTTACTCTAGTTGGCGGGTCACCATAATCACTATCAGAATCTGAATCAGATATAGATGCATTGAAATGATGAGTTAAATGTAATCCACGATTACCTGTTGACGTCCTAGGTTCATTCGGATTAAAATCGGGATCATTATCAGTGTCGTCAGCAATACTGGAATCACTTAGGCTATCCTTTTCAGAAATGTCACTTACAAAGCTGTCTGATACATAATTTTCATGTATTATATTTCTTATCGTATTTTCACTAATAGGTGACCTAGCCCTCTTCATAATTATTAAAAACTATAAACTTAAAATTAAAACTAAAGACAATCACATTAGAACTACAACGCGGAACAGGTTATACCAGACACTGAGCTTACACTGCACATCACGAAAGGGCATGACAAATACCAACTTCGTAGGCTGAAATTACTCACGTATTTACTTTTATTATAATACAAACAACTTATCTGAATACAGAATTTAGTTACCAATTGGAATATATAAATCATATTTATATAACAATTTGGTAAATCTTTTAAAAAAATATTTGTCGTAACATAATATTAATATGACGCTGGCAGTTTGGGCTTGGACCCGCCACGTCATATTAATATGACGCTGGCAGTCTAGGGTTTGTTCATCAACGTCATATTAATATGACGCTGGCAGGGAAAGGGTTAAGTTCATACAAAAATAAGAAATTCTAAAAGTAAATTTTATAATTTATCACATAAAAATATATTATGGAATTAGACTTTTGGTTTTTAAAATATAGTCATTTTCCTGACACTCTACAAAACTCTGAAAAACGACCTGGCTTACTTTTTGTATTATAGCCCAGTCTCAAAAGGGTTAATAGTAAATATCAGCAAAATGGCAAAAAAAAGCGGTGTTTTTGTTACATTTGGCCTAGTTACCACAACTAGGGTTAAAGTGTTGTTAAAATGTGTAAATAATTATTGTTTACCTTGGTGTTACTTAGTTCTCTATATATGTTACTGCGGCCAGCCTACCTCTTGATCACTCTTTTACATAAAGCACATTGATTAAAAATAACACTCCAATAAATGACATCTTTTATGAAACTTACCAATCACAAGATTTTATATGTGAGCTCTTATTTAAAGGTAATACTGACCAAAAATTAAAACTTGAAATGCATATACTTTGACAAATGAGTTAAACTTAAAAGGGCTTAATAATAAATTGGCATTTAAAATTCAAAAGTCGGTATAATCTTAATCATTGGCAGAATATTACTGATACCACAGTAACAATTTACCGTGATTGCTACAGCACTAAACAATATGCATAGATTATTCTTATAATCCACAGTCACGATTCGAAAATAAGCCAATCAGAATCTAAAGAAAGTAAATTTAACTTTTAAACATCATATGAGGAAACCGGATATTAATGGCTGTGGTGATAATGTTAGCTTCAGTAACTAACTATAACTATAAAAAGTCAACGTTCTAAACAAAACAAATACATAACTTACATCCGAATAAATGTTTCTACTGTAGGCATGAACTATTCGTAGTTCACAAATAAATTAATTTTAAAATGATTCTAGAATATCATATGATAAAAATTTGAATCAAAGTCTGTATATTTAAATTGGAACTGTTTAGCAAAGGAATTTTTGAATATAACCTATAAGGCCTTTGATGAGTAAATTGAATATTATTTTAATAATATTGTTAAGCTAAATCTGTTAAAATTATATTAATGAAATTAAATTCGAAGGCCTACTTCTATTTCATTTCTTATTGTTTGAAAAACTCAATATGAAAATTGTGCCATCGCCCACATAATTAAACGTTATCAACATTATTATTTAATTATCAAGATAATTAATTAGCAGAATATTACAATTAGAGTATGCAAGAATGATGCTTGGTCAACTACTGTTAACCTCAATTAGACACGGACTATCCTTGTAAAAATTAACTACAAGTTTAAAAGTCAGCAAAGTATGTAATAATTATTATGTCTTGTAAATGTGCATCACTATACCTATATCTGCGTTTTTAAGCATTGTACATGTACCAATGTCCCAAAATACATTTTAAAGTTTATATATCATTAATGGCTTGTAGGAGCAAAAGCCCACAAATAAATAAAATTAAAATGTTGGTGTTGAATATTTAATGTATAGCACTGAATAATTAATAGTTTTATAAAACTTATCATCATACATACAGATTAATAAGATATTATTGTTGTGTTAAAACATCTCTGTACACTATTTTTGTTGTGTAAGAATTGTCTGTTTCGTTGTTTTTGTCGATTATATTTTCAATAAACAATTTAATTCCGTCTGGGGATTTTATTCTACTAAATGCAAAATAAAGTTGCTCATGTGTAAACACTGATTCGTTCAGGTAAATACCAGCTTCTTAAAGGTTTGGCCTTGTTAATTAGGTTATATAAACATTAACCTCTGGAATATTTAATGTATCTTGTTGTCAGACGGACTCAATAAATCTAAATAAAATGCTCAATAAATCTAAATCTTCTTCGCATAAGATTAACACGGGAACTTTGAAGGCCAATGGAGCGGAGCCCTAATGGCGAATGGTAAAACTTTAATTTTTCCCGCCATCTACAATATCAGAGCTTTAAAATTACCAATTTCCGAAGGCCGTATGAGGATTGTAGCGCTTGGAATTTTGACGCAACCGATTTGCCTTACGAAATTAAATATATAGATATTAAAATCCTGCTAACACGAATAATAGTCATATGCGCGTGTCATATTGAGCGCGGATATGAGTTTAATTTCTGTTCAAACATTAAAATCAGAAACAACGTACAGAAAATGGGTTTAGGCTTAATGAGTAATTAATAATTAGTGACAAGTTTTGGACTAAACTAGGATACGATTTGACACAAACATACGCGCATGCAACACACAATTTTGCATGTTAATCAAATAATAATGCTTAAGGCAAAAGAGGCTTTCATAATATTCTGTTTTCATTCAAAGTATTTTTTTTCTACTGTATTATTTAAATTCAATAGTGACTGCAACATTTTAAAGCCTTGCCGATGTGGACTGCCCTTTCATTCACACACTACATTGTAACCCTCTTATTTTGAGGCGAGACTAGTACTAGCGGTACTGAGACTACTCTTAGAACATTTTAAATATTTGAAAACAACAGCTAAATAATACATTAATACACAGATTAATACATATATGTATATATTTTAATATTTTTTAAATCTCAAGAGGATTTGTATATAACTATAGCAACCAGCAACAAAACACCAACAAAGTGCTTGGGGATGTTACAATCATTAACTTAAGGTAAAAAGTAGGTACAGTGATGAGAGTTGTCTTGAAGTTTTAACAATATATATATATTTAGATCTGAATCTAATGGCCTTTCTTTTGAATTTTATAAAGAAAAAACTATCTTTAACCCTAGCACCACATATTAATTGATTTAAAAGCTAATTATTATTTATAATATTTTTATTAGGTGTTACGACTAAGTCGATGGGCCACCGGAAACTGTCCTCACCGAAACTAATTTGTCACTGAGACAGCTGCTGATGCAGTGAGCTGCGGCCAATGTAATCACATCTGTTATGTATCCACAATAATGTAACCTTATGTTACATAAGGTTACATTATATAACACTAGCTGACCAGGTTAATTATCAAATGTCTTTGATATGTAGTTTAACTCTATGTTGTATATAGTGACGTCATATCATATGATATTAAGGCCCGCCGCAAATTGGACCTAGCACACGCACAGCCCACGTCCATCCCATGCATACTCAACCCATTCCACACCCACGCGTGGGTAGCGTCACCGCAAATTTAACACAGTCACAACCCAACCATGGACTATGCTGCAGAAGTTCTTCTCGACCTGGAATCAGAATCTGACGAAGAAAATATTGCAGCTATAATGTTGCTGTCCACAAAAAGAAGAAAAAGTAAACGAAATAGTTATCTGCGGAAAAGAAGTACACATGGAGAGTTTTTATTGTGTAAAGAAGTGCCGGACAAAGTGTTTAGAGAAAGTTTTCGCCTCAGTCAGGACGAGTTCAAAGAAATTCATGAACTGATCAAAGATGATTACCGTATTTATCAAGTAGGGTGTAGGTAACGCCCAACAAGCTATTGGAACCGAAGAAAAATTAATTGTGTGCCTCAGGTAAGAATAGTTCACAGTTTCCCTTTGTTTTTAGGTTTGGTTAATTTTTACTCCCTCCAATAGTTAAGGTATTGTTTTCTTTCAGGAGAGAACAGTAACAAATAAAACAATTATTTACTGTCATAACCATTAAAAAAGTTTGAGGAAAATACAAAGTATCAGCATTTTAGTTTATGTTACTGAGTGAATGTTATAGGCTATGTGAGTATATGAATAGGTTATACGACTTAAAAACATTGTATTTGTCAAAGTCTTTATTAACATTGGAATACAAAGTATTTCATAAATTACACAAAGCGGCTCATCAGAAAAAAAACTTCAAAGTCTAGTGTAGTTGGGCATGGTTGGGGACATAGTAGACTGGTTATCCTGCAGCAAAGACGGACTAGCATGAAAAAATCTGTAAATTGCTCCGACAAGGTCTCGTAATTTGAGTAGTTAGACGACGATGCGTATGTAGATTGTAGATGATGGAGTCACCCGGATCGGTTGTTCCTCTGCTGTGTCCAAGTCATATTGTTCTTCAGTTTTTGTCACGATATTAAATATCCCATTGCGAATCTTTCGTTGATAAGAAAGAGGAAGCTCCTTTGTAGTGTTGTACATAGGCAAAAAAAAAAAAAATGGTACAACGCATCTTTCTCTGTGGATACTTGACGTTCACTGAACAATTTTTCTCTAGCTTCTTCGCGTTGTTTCGCTCTAACTTCATAGTTCTTTAAGAATTGTTCCACAGGAGTATTTTTTGTTGATTTCTTTTTTGGATCGTTTTTGGTGGAAGTGCTATTTTCTGGAACACAGTCTTTTCTAATCTTTTTTGCTGGTGTTTCCAAAGGTTCTGGCTGTTCGAGGTCGTGTTCGATGGTGTTGGATGGATCATCGAGTTGTGTTTCATCATTGTTTTCGTCGGCACTGTCCGGTTCTTCTGATGTTACGTTGGAAGCGGTGTTTCTATTTTTCATGAAATTTAACAAAAACTCCATTTGTTTTTGGTATGTCCATGGTCTAATTGTAACTGATTTCTGTCCACTTTTCTTCTGTTGCCTTCTCAATGCTTTCCGATGACATTCTCTCAGTTGTATCCACCGCGCCTTGGCAACAGCACCTAAAACAGGTAACCTTCACTAAATTTCGTGAATACAAATTGTTTCCAATTTTTTTCCAAATTGTTTCCAAGTCATACTGTTTAAATTACCTTTTACTACCAATTAAAAAAAAAAAATTACCAAAGACTAAGTAACTTGCATCAAATGACTCCGTGAGTCTTCTCCAATCTTGGTTAAATTTAAAGTTTATATTTAGAGTTTAAATTAGAACTACCATCTTCAAAATTAACATACTGTTAAAACTAGTTGTTTTCAATTTAATTTCAAATATCTTGCAACTGGAGATATGTTCAAAACTATTTCTTTGAGCTATAGAATGGGAGAACGTACAGTATCAATGATAGTTTCACAGGTTTGCAAAGCAATCTGGCGACGTTTGCAACCAATCTTCATGCCAAGCTCTTCAATTGAAATATGGGAAAGTATTGCATTGGATTTTGAAGGGAGGTGGCAAGTATATAACTGTATTGGATCAATAGATGGTAAGCACATTCGCGTTCGAAAACCACTTAATAGTGGTTCTTCTTTTTTCTACAAAGAGTTCTGCTCCGTGATTTTAATGGCAACAGTGGATGCGCACTATCGTTTTACAACGGTTGATGTCGGTTCGATGGGAAGATTTAGCGATGGGAATATTTTTCGAACTCGAACCTCGGAGAACAGTTAAACAGTGGCTCAATTGCGTTACCTAAACCAAAACCGCTACCAGGCCAAAAGGAAGATACACCCCAGCTTCGTGGGGACGAAGCTTTTCCACTTACTCCGTATTTAATGCGGCCTTATCCTGAGAAAAAAGTTACAGGGAATACTGAAAATAAGGTGTATAATTATAGGATATCACGAGGACGTCAAACTGTTGAATGCGCCTTTGGCATTTTTTTCGAGTTTACAAACGACCTTTTGAATGCAAGTTGGATACCGTAGATGATGTAGTGTAAGCAACTACTGTACTACACAATTATCTGAGAACAAAGGTCTTGACGGGAACAAAACCAGCTGAGGAAGACGAAGAATTAATTAGTAGTGATGCACAAAACAACGTTGTTGCTTTGCCAAGAAAACGGTCAAGAACAACGACAGAAGCCTTTGACATCAGAGAAAAGTTCAAAGTTTGTTTCAACAGTACAACAAGGATCCGTTGAGTGGCAAGCAAGAGCAATTGAAAGGGGGAAATAGTGAACAAATGTACCTAACATGAAATGTAATATACGGAAATAAACTTACCTTCCACTCCAAGATCTGTTCCTATTTTCTTCCATATTTGGTCTTTCAGTTTCGATTTCATGTAATCTTGGTCACTTGTATCATACAAGACAGGGTATCCTTCCACCAAACAAATCAGCTTTTCCGTATCCATGATCACACACGAGCTTGCCCACGCTACACACGAGCCACGAAACTGTGTCACTTGCACAAACTAGACCACGCGTGGAATGCGACTGGCTTGTGCTGTGCGTGTGCTGGGTCCAAGTTGCGGTGCAGTATTGCCAACCATGCTCCACAAACTGTCCCACGCCTGGGATGGGCGTGGGCTGTGCGTGTGCTAGGTCCAATTTGCAGCGGGCCTAATAAAGCGACGCTATTGGCTGTCCTATCTCACACCACTTTCAAACTCGTACTCCAATGTTCTCGCCCAGAACCTATAATCATATACACACAGATAACAATGAACACACTTAGCCAATGTGTCACTGTTTAACAATCGTCTTATAATTTCTTATTCCTCCGCCTAATATAATCGTAATATAATAGTAAATACATTACAACATCCATCCTTGCTGAGCTAATAATTAACAATCAATTAACTTATGACCCAAGCAGGAGAGTGTTTCTTTGCAATCATCTCGGCACGTCTACATTACTGGAAAATTGTCATTACGTATTAATTTGTTGCCTAGGTGATGTACCCAACCCATTTAATCATGTATTACTGGAAAATCTTATGATATAATTAATTATAACTAGGACAACCAAGGCAGGCCCGATGTCTTCTCCTCGGGAGAGACACTACGTACGACTGGCTCTTCCTTCCTCACCAGCACTCTACCCGTATCGACGCACGCACCACCCACCAATAAAGCACGCCGCACATATGCAACCACTCGAACTGTCAGCAATTATGAGTGACGTAATCATCACAACCTCCTCCAATAAAAATTGAAAAAAATAGCTTCTCTCAGGGAGGATGTTGATGGAAAGGAATGATGTCAGGAGGCCTAGCAGTTTGGGACTTAAATGCCGTCATTATCCGTGGTGGAACCGCATGATTGTACACGCTTGGTGTCACGGCGTGGCCTCCTAGGTGCTTCTGGCAATCATATGGCGGTCCAGTACAGCGGTTTTCCACTGTCCAATTTTTCAATACCATTCTGTGTATTGGCTCATTGGTGTTCATGTTGTGTTACTGCACACTTTCCCCTTCCCAAGCTAATACGGCCAATCCGGGTTCATTTGTAAATCTACTGTATATTGGGTGATAGGCCTACAGTTGAAATAATAAATAAATAAAGGGAATAAATAATATTAACAATGAGTTCATATCCTGAAAGAGTGAATGTGTAATGATTTTACATTCGACGTTTTCAATTTTTATTTAAAAACGTCAATGACCAAAATAGTATAATATCGATAATCTGATCTGCCTTCGGTCTTTTAACAACATCGACCGTCTAGAATAGCGAATTACACATGTACATTCATTTATTATTATTTCATTTTCAATGAAACCTCCCACCACAGTGATTAATAACCATTTGACCAATCAGGGATATAATGATAAAATTTACCAAATCATATGATGTGGAAAAACAGTAAACAATACCGAGCTTTCTGCCAGCTGTAATTTAAAAACTAGGTTATGTTGTTATTATAGTTATAAAAAGAATTCTTATTACATAACTGATTATGTTTTAGAGTTAGATGTTAAGGTTACTGAAAACATTTCTGTGTTTATCTTTAAAGTAGTATTTGTGGACGTTTTGCATTCTTATTTATGATCTCATGCATAACTAAATTTAAATAATGAAATCATTTACAAAAGTTAACCTTCTTTGCACTTGCCCTCGTCAGATAACACTTACAGTTAGTATGACATATTAAGTTAAAATCTCTCTGATCTTTTATCAATGGCATCTGTGAAAGTTCCTGAACAAAAAGTTATTTTATGTGGGGAATTTGGTGTTGGCAAAAGTTCTTTATTTAGAAGATATGCATTTAATTCATTCATCTCCACACTAGATAGACAATCAACTCTTGGACTTGATCATTTTAACAAAGAGTATAGTGTTAGTGGAAAAAATATTCGGGTAAGTTCCCTCAATAGTTCAATAGTCTGTACATTTTCTTTTATAAGCTAGTTCTTTTCAATTTGTTTGAGACAATTTGTTTTTATTAAAAGTGCGAGAACAGTAGTTTGGGACCTTAGTATGTTTGCAGGAAATTGCGGGAGTATATAGTTTGAGGCCTTGATGTATACTACTTTAACTAGATCGCTTACTGAGTGGGCGAAACGTAGTGCAGAACAGTTTCAAGGGTAAGGGGATTGTTCCCTCACCACAGTATAGAAGTCACAGCTCCGCGTGACACTGTCTTGCATATAATTCCTATAAACTTCTCTTCTTTATTCATTACAATTTTATGAAGTGATTGATAAGTTCACTAAATACTTAACGAATACACCTGTGTATTGTGTGGTTATGATGAGACGAGTAACCATCTTTTATGAATGTGGGGTTAAATGAAAACGTTCATAAAACCATGTACAGTAGGGCCTACACCTCTGTTGATTTTACTGAGAACGTAGGTGATTGATGATTTGAAAAAAAAAGAGACGACAGAAATATTATGCAGTGTGCAGGCTTTATTTTTGTAAACACAGTTGCAATAAAACATTTATTTGTTTTTATGTTTTAGTTAGTAGCCTAGGCATATAGGTCTATTTGATAAATACAAACTATTTTAATTTTATGTTATGATTGTTATTTATTTTTATGGTGTTCATGAAAAAGAATCTCATTTGACAAAATATTAGAAATTTAAACTAACAATTCTTTTATTTCTGGATAAAAACTACTTATTATAAACTAAATATCATACAGCTATTTAATGTTGTATTATTTTATATAGAAATTATGTTTAACTTTCAACAAATTTTTAGTGCTTAGCCTTAGCCTGCAGATTCAAACTATAAAATGTTTATGTAGTAATCAACAAATGAAAAATAACTATAAAGGTATTCTTAAATGTCTTAGTATTTTCTATAGTAAGACTACATTCTGTACTAGCATTTTATTATTCATTTAAATGATCATGATCCAATAGAAATGCCTATCACATTTTATTCTTTTATGATATAGGGTGAGGTGGGTTAATAATGGAACTGTAAAAAATGGGCCATCTATTTTTGACCTATTATTTGTTTATAATTTAAATACACATTTAAGTTATATCAAAATATGGTTCGTCATTTGTTTATTCAAAACCCATAATGATTGGGTAAAAAATTGGCATATTAGTTATACCAAAAAATATTTGTATAAAACCCTGCATTTTTGCTCCAAAAAACTTCAGTTTTCATTTAAAAAAAACTTTCTGCTGTGAAATCAGAATAATTTTGATTAATACAATTTTAATTTCAAAAGATGCACAGTTTAATGGGCTACAAAATCATTTGTAGACCTAAATTTTACTATCAAAATAAAAAAGTTAGTCAATTAAACGTATGGGGTAATTCAAGGTTGTTCATTGGTAATAAAACCACTGGCTGTTCATTTGTCATTGGGCTATTAATTAATGACACTTTCTAAGGAATAGTCGGCCTTAGTTAGTAACAATGACTACAATCTCAACACACTTATTTACACTCTAATGCACACTCATTCGATATCCATATTTTGACGATCTGCGTCTTATGAATGAAAAAATAAAAAAATACAATATGGACTTATTTTGGGACATACATAGTGAATTTCTGGGACAGAGAGTTTTTCCATTTTTTATTATTATTTTCATTTATTTTGTATCAGATTTGTTGTTTAAAGATTACTAAAGCATTAAGTTTAGATCCTGTTCAAAAATGGTGAGAAATTGTAAGAAAAAGAACCCAAACACTCAAAGGAAGTGTTAGAAAAGGCAGTTAATGAAGTCATACTTGAGAAAACTAGTATCAGAATTGTTGCGGATAGGTATATAATAAGTAAAAGTACACTTGGTAGGTTAGTGTTATCTGGCAGCAGCAAGAGTAGAGGACGAAAAACTGCTCTTACCAAAGACCAAGAAAAACAACTTGTCAAATATATTTTTGTGATGTGAAAGTGAGAATTTACCCTATCGTGAAAATATGTTGTTGAAGTGGTTACATAATATGTTGAATCCAATGATATCTCTAACCTAGGCCTTAGACTGCTCGGCCACAGTATCACCCAACCATATATCTTTTAAAAATGGTAGACCAGGAAGTGACTGGTTTAGAGATTTTAGCAAAAGAAATAATTTGAAGTTGAAAATGTATAAGCCCTTGAACAAACAAGACATCATATTCATTTTTAATATATGAATTAAAAAAAAAGTTAAAGATCGTTTTATTTTACCAGGTAAAGTTAGGGCTAAGAAGCCCTCTCTAACACTTAATCTGGGGACCAACGGCTTCCGAACCACCACCAGTTACCGGGCAGGCGGGCTGTAAATCTGGAGGTACGACGTACCCCTTAGCATCCCTGTAAAATACAAAGATAACAATATTTCGGTAAAATATTGAAGATAACAAGAAAAACATCATAGAGCCCTTTAGCAACACCGTTGGCATATACATAAATTCATTTTTTGTTTTAGTTAAAGACGTTTATAAATAACATAAGAATGGATTTTGTTTTGAATTTTGTCCCGTATTTACCCCATTTTACCCTAAAGTACAATTTAACCTACCACCAACACTGCAGAGTTCTTACTAACATATACAGTAGTTGGTTTTATGTTAATAATAATGTGCTGGTGTAAACATTGCTTATTTCTTTTCTTCTTTTTAAATGAAATGTCTCATTGAATTTGGCACACAAAGAGTGCAGGGGAGTTAAAATTGTTATACCATATCAAAGCATGATTAAATAAATTGTTGTCAATAAATTTAACCTTTGAAGTTAAGTTTATTGACATTATTATTTTGGATTAAAAAACAATTTTTCTCACATTAGAAAGCATGTCTTATCAGAATTTAGTTAATAATGTGATATTTTATTTTGTGAGTCATCAGAAACAAGCAAAATAATTTCAATAGAAATTTAAAATTAAAAGTACACGGTTCTGTAATTACTGATCCTAAGTATATGAGCAACGTCTGAGATGATTATTTTATAAATTTAACATCTAGTGTCATTCATGAGGCAGTAAATTAAGATCTTGAAAAAAATATCAGGAGGTGGTTCTACAGGAAATGTAAGGAGGCAGATTGGACTAGAAGTAAATAAAACACTCTTTTGTAAACCCATCTATTGCAAGGAGGTTCTAGACATTATACATTCTCCTAAGAATAAGCCTTCTTGATGTCATGTCGAGATTCCTATCAAAGTTAAAGACACACGTTAAAGACGACCTAGCTATAATTCTGACTCACTTAATAAATTCATCTTTTGTATATGGTCACTTTCCAGAGTCATTAAAAATATCTAAAATCTAATTTTCAAACAAGGAGGTGTAGAGAACGTTTCAAATAATTTTTTTTAAATGTTTCAATGAGCGATGTATAACAGATTTTTGACATATCTAAAAGACAATTAAACATTTTTCTGATGGCAGCATGGATTTCGGTTAGGACCATCACAGCAATGACTTAATTCATTGAATCAGTATTGGAATCCGCAGACAGACATGAAAAAGTAATTGGCATATCAAAGAACATGTCAAAAGCATTCGACAGGGTGCACCATTGAAGGCTTAATTAGCATATTAAGTGATATGGGAATAAAAGGCCCAGAATGTTCATGGTTTGAATATTACATCATAAACAGACACCAGTATGTGGAAATTTCATATTTTGATTCTCAGTGGCTTATTTACTTGTTCCATAATGAAAATATGCCGCTTTGCTGTTCCACAGGGATCCATTCTTGGGCCATTACTGTTTTTATGTTACATAAATACAATACCACAAGCTATGTCACGTGTGCCAAAAGAAAACATGTGACTCTATGCAAATGATAATAGTCTAAAAATCTCAGGGGATTCATTGAAAGATATTGAAATAAAGTCATATTTTGATCTTTCCAATAACCAGCCATTGGTTCTTATAACCATAACTTACAGTTACACTTAAAAAAAAACTAACTTCATATCTGTTTCAACCAAACAAAGCAAAAAAAAAAAAAATGTAACCTAATATTACAATTTTAAATATCTAATAAAGAACTGAAACAATTAGATGAAAAAAAAATGTTGGGCTAAACTGTAGACAAATATCTAACATGTGACAGGCCAGTAGAAAACATCTGCTCAAAAGTAAACCCTGGGTTCTATGCTCTAAAAAACAAAATGTCTTATTTGTGTAATGTTCCTATACATTATTAGTCAATCTACTTCTCTTATATCCACTTACACATTTCCTACGGAATATCTCTGTACGGTTCAACCTCTAAACAAAATTTAATTAAGATTTTTCGTCTGCAAAAAAAAGCACTTCGGATTATTGAAGAAAGATTCAGTCAAAAATAAGTTTAAAATTTGAGCATATTGTCTGTCTTTGGGATGTATATTTTACGAACTATTATGTTTATGAAAGAGTACATGCCTGAAAACATTCAAAGAAAAGCATACTTACAGCACAAGGGGCAGAGCTTGAAGAACCAAGTTCAACTAGGCTAAAATTTTGGAAAGTGCTTCCAACTTTTATTAAATATGAAGAGTCAAATAACACTTTTAAAAGAAAACCTGAAAAACTACTTGATTGATATTTCTCCCTAATCAACAGATGAGGTCTTTCAAAACTTGAAGTGATACACTTCAATGATGTTGATATAGTCTTCTTAGTAGTTTAGAATCATGTCATTATTTACATTAATACAATGCTTGTTAGTTGTTGTCTAGATTTAATATAATTAATGACATTATTCGCTGTACTGAGTATATATATATTAATGAATAAAGATATTTTGAAGATGAAATCTCCCCACAGGGGCACAAGCTGAGCATTTGTGGGTGATTCCATAGAGGTCATGCAGTAGGTGGCTGGTGTCTTGTGAAACTTTAGAACATGCTTAACAATACTGCTTAAGAGAGAAATTCTTTGAAAAAGGCAAACCGTCTTGTGACTAAGAGGAACATGTGGGAGTTCGAGGATATAGCCCCCAATGAGCGAAGCTAGTTTTATTTTCATAACTAAGCTATTCTCTTGCATCTGAATATATTACACCTAGGGCTGGCAAGTCATAGAACAATCTGTAGCCACCAGGCTATGTTCAGGAGGCACTTGAAGTGGTGCAG
Organism: Stictocephala bisonia; assembly: GCA_035578905.1. NCBI lineage: Eukaryota > Metazoa > Arthropoda > Insecta > Hemiptera > Membracidae > Stictocephala > Stictocephala bisonia. Next base: position 74,690 of record JAQJVL010000562.1, on the reverse strand, counting down.
AGGGCCGAAAACGATAACCATTAATTGCTGTGTTTGGTTCTCCTCATCCTTGATGTAAAAAAAATACCTTCAACTCCGCCAAGTTAATAGATTTGCTGTCAGTGCTTCAATAAGCATACTTCCCACATCCTTGCCTACCTTCTGTAATAAATGATAAATATACATCTACGTTTTTATAATATTTATGTTATGAACTTCTAGTAATAATTATGTTTAGTATTAAATTAATCTTCATTTATGACAAGAATAGTTTTCATTTTAATCAAAATCCTGAATTGCTAGAAAGCGGTACAGTAAGCAACAGCAGCTAACAACCATAGCTATATTCTTACAAAGTTAATTTTTCAGCTTCAACTATGGGACACTGGTGGAATGGAGCGTGTAGCATCTATAACATCAAGTTACTACAAATTTGCAGAAGCTGCGATTTTAGTCTTTTCTCTTGATAATGCTGCATCTTTTCATGTACTTTCTCAACACTTATTGGATATTGTAACCTATGCAGAAAATGCAAAAATATTTCTGTGTGGAAATAAGGTTGATCTAGAAGGTGATACACCTCAAGTCACTGAAGCAGACATGGAAAATTTTGGGTACGCATTTTTATCAATTACTTTCAATTAAGGTATGATAAAAGCAAAATATATAAATTACAGTAGCATATTTTGTTAGAACATGAAGGCAAAGAAGATAAGATGTTGTTACAAATTTTAAAATGATGATTTCATTTGACTAAATGGCTTTTTTCAATTGCTCATAATTTTTTTTCACACTTTATTAGTAACATGACAATATTATTTAGGCCATGAAAATTTATTTTAGAGTATATGTGGTTTGCCTACTACTTGTCGGTTGAAATATACTGAATCTATTGTATGGTAACTCACAAAAATATTGTGTTGGTTCTAAACCCCACACTCGTCATCAGTTAGCAGTGTGGTTTCAAATGTTATTTTGTTAATGATAGCTGTAAAACTTTTATTTAACTCTACTAAAACGTCCTCTCTGTTTCTGTTAGTTTAAACAAGTCTGACTAATTAATCAACTAACAAGTGCTGCTGTACCAAAGTGTTATTTATCTCTTGGCTTTGGTGATTAAAAATCTTGTAGCTACCAAGATTACAATTTTGTATCAGACAATTGTTCTAAAAAAACTTATCTTATATCCCACCATAGTTACCATTTTTCTAAAATGCAATGCTCACTGGCATGTCATCAAGTGTAACCTTATTTAAAAATAAAAAGCAACAAAATAATTTGATATAAATTAACTTTATAGTATAGTAATCAAGTTACTCTTTGTTTTAAGTTGTGTGTAAAAGAGGATGTGTACAGTATTGTTTACTTGATTTCTGAGATAATTTTTCATTTAGTTTATTTTGATTTAATTTTATGATTTTTTCAGAAAAAATCTAATAAATTACTTTTCAAATTTAAGAAGTTAAATCCAGGAAATGGATTTGGTCACCATAATTTTAACTTCAATAACATATAACTCCCTTCTATTTAATGTCCTTATTAAGCCTCAATTATTTAATTTTAGTTCTACTTTTACAGTGAGCAATGCCACAATCTGATAAGTGCAACATATAAAACTTCGTGTAAGACTGGCGAAGGCGTAGAAGAAATGTTTCTTGACATTGCTCAGCACTTGGTCCAATCAAATCGTTCCAGGATGGAGTTACAAAATGTTGACACGGAATCATTTAAAATATCACCAAGAGAGGACGTAACTGAAGATCCATCATGTGTCTGTTAGTTTTTGTGTAAAATTGTGATAAGACTAACTGATGTATACATGACTTTTTTTTAAATCCAAACTCTTTCTGTAAATATTGTGACTGGTGAGTACATAGTTTTAAAGGTATGTTTTTTTCTATAAACACCACCATGAGAATCCTGTTTATAGAATATAAAAATTCTAGGAATTTTTTTAAATGAAAAGACTTACCTCACTAAGCTAAAACTAGTCTTACGATATTCAGTACTAAACATATTAGTCTACCTTGCAATGCTCTTTACGTATATGTTGAACTTTCAATGATAAGTTCTTATTGACAATCTGTTGAGAGGTGAATTATTCGTTATATTAGAATTAGAGTGCTGCTGGTAAAACTAACATCAAAATCTAAAATAAGTTTATATTTTGCCATTAAGTCTTTTATTTTATGTTTTAATATAGAAATATATTAGTTTTTGCTAGTAAAACTCCCTATTAATACATAAAAGAGCTTGGTGCTAAATAAAATGATCTATTGGATATGCTGTTTGGCACAATTTGACGAAAACAGCCTGTACTAAGAGTTAAGTACGTTTACAACAAATCATACATAACTAATTGACTGGATAGAGATACCAAACAATGTTTATTAAAATTGTAATGGGCTGTCCATTGATGAATAACCAAATAAATTAATAAGATTAAACCCCATTTATCTAATTTTTTAACTGTTAAATATGAAATAATTTCAATTATAAATTTCATATATAAAACACATACACATGTAAATATTATAAAACACACATATATTTTAAATTATTGTTAAAAAAGTTAAACAAACCAATTCAGAAGTTATAAAACACACATGTAAAAATAAAACACACTCATATTTTAATTGATTGTTAAAAAAATTAAACAAATCAATTTATTTTGCATGTTTATACAGGGTTTTTCTTTATGGTCACTTTGAACATAGATTTTCTTATTTTTTAAAATAACATATTGTTCTATGTTTATTTGCTATGCCTAATGTAGCTCCACTAAGGGCCATTCTTAAATTACATAATGCCCTAGAAGGGTGAGGGGGTTTCGATAGTGTTATGCATAGTTACAAGGGATGGTGGGGGTTCTACGTAGCCTTACACAACTATGAAACCTCAGCACATTGAAATCTTGTTAGTTTTTCCACAAAATATAAGGTTTCTTAAAAAGATTTTAAAGTTAATAATATATTCTTCCACCAAAATAAAACAAAGTTTAAACAATGACTATCATAAATCCAAATATGCATGCAATTAGGGATGGCCCCTTAGAGCTCTGTTACTGATATTATTTCAAATTTACCACCTTTGGAGAGGGGAGATCACTTCCTACTGACATTCGTTCTTTTAAGCATCTCCTCATTTAGAGCCGTTGCCCAAGTTTCATGGCAATATGAACAACCTAAATGTGGCAGAAATGCCAATATACGATGGTTAAGTAGGTTTTACTGTGAAAAGTAGGCTAAATATAATGCATACATATTCATTATTCATAATTGTCATATTATGAAACTGTTGATATTAGGAACTAGAAAAAGCAAATCGATTGGTACATTTTAAAATGTCGTTAGTTTACAGGGGTAATAGAGTTTGAAGAAATAAAAAACACAAACTATACAATCAAATTAAAAATATAATATAAGTGAGTTTCTTCATCATGAATCAATAGTTGAATGAAAATTCTGTAAATAAAAAATATGTCACACCAGTTATTTTGACATTTAAAACACAAAACACATGCTACTCTCAGATGTGTTTTAATTATGAATTCCAGTAATAAATACCTAAAATATATAAAGGCTTTAACACGTTCACTGCTGATAAAATATTATGTAATTCAACATATGCTGAAACTACATTCGTCATTTCTGAATACTATCTAATAAATAATGAAAACTAAAACACCTCAAAAGTCACATAACCTTCCAACATGAGTCTACATTCAAAACAATTACTTAAAATAATAAATCCGTAATTGGCAGTAATCAGCTGTTTTAATCCACGATGCACAAGTGCATCGTCCGCACACGGCACAAGGTCAACTTGAAGGTCAGGTTTCCTGCAGTGAACGTGTTGAAGCACAATAATAATCTCACATATCAGATATAAACATTTATACTTCTTTACAAGTCTACATCACTTGTGCTCATAGCATTTGCTTTCTGATATTTAATAATACCAATTCATCTGCCATGAATGTCTTTCAGAAATATAGTTCAATAAGCTATTTTTAGTACATAATCCATTGTCTTTACTTTAACACTGTCAATAAAGTTTCTTAACTTTATTGACAGTGTTGATGAACACAAAACTAGTAAAGAAGGATAAGAGTAGTCTAGAAAACTGAATATTGTTGGAATTCGGTTTACTCTTTTTTAAATGCATTAATGGCAAAGTACGGTAATCCAGATACTAGGATGGTTGGCTTCCATCTACTATATACTAACCACAGACTTTGTGTGGACAGCAATAGCCTGGGTTTACAAGCCAGTTCAATTGGCATTCCAATCAACTTGCCTGAGGAGTAGACTCAAGGCCAAATATTGGGTCCCATTCCACTTACAGTCGACACTGGTGGCGCAGTGCTGTAACCCAGCCACTTGGGGAAAAAGTGTTTGGGAAATTGTAGGCGATAGGTTGGATGCTCGGCCCTCTTAATACCGACATGGCGTCTGCTCAGTGGTTGCTATCGGCATGGACACTACTAGAGAAGTCTGGGGTGTCCATGTTGGGTGGTAGTCATTATGCGGATGTTGTGTGGGGGAGATAACTGAGAATCAGGCTTGTCAACCAGCTGAAAATCAGACCAGCACTACGTGGTTCGGATTCCACGTAAAGCTGTAGGTCCCTTAGTTACCCTGGCTGTTGGGCTATTAATAAATTGCCCTTTCTGAGGAACAGTTGAACTCAGTTAGTAACCAGACTACACTCATCCTACACTCATATTCGCCTTAAAATACCAACAACGTTGTGTCAGCGTCTCATATGTAAGAATTGTAAGAATTACTTCTACAGTTTGAGACACTGTAGAATAGATTGGATGTGTTTCGTTATTTCAAGCCAATTCTGACCCCACCTGACAGTTAAACTTCTTTTGTTACTAGAAATTTTCCTTTTTTCCCAATATAAATTTAAATTTTTGTTTAACTTATCATGTTACTAAAATGGGGTAACTAACTTTTTTTTAATGAAAACCATAGATCATTTTTATTTTGTGCATTATAATTTTGCCCACTATTAATTTGTACTAAATTAAATAATGCATGTATATTTTAAAACAAAATCTTAAACAATTTATACATATATTAACAATTTTTTTATTATTCTCAGTTTAGTATCATACTAGGGAACACTCCTGCATGAATGCCTTACAAACCCCATCACTCGCTGCGCTCGTGATACATCGGCCTCAGCACATATTTAACTACAAATATTATTGATTATGCTAAATGAACTAAAATCATATTAAGTAAACAAATTAATTAGTAGATTTTTTTACAGCTGATAAGAAATAAAAAAAATTAATAAATAATAAAGAATAACATTGACAGTTTGGAGGCAAGTGAGGTGGATTTCTGAGATCAGAGAGAAAAATAATTTCTTAGTGGGTCTTTAGGTAAACCTATGTACCGAATTTCAAGTCAATTGGACTTGTAGTTTTGGAGATTTTGTGATGAGGAGTCAGTGTATATATTTGGCTTATAATGCCCACACACAACTATCCTTAGATTCAACCAATTTGGGTGATCAAAAACCCAAATAAAAGGGCTTGATCTACTGTTTTTTAGACCAAAACGAACTACCTACCTCAGTTAGAACCTGAGATATAGATGTTTGAGTGAAAAAAACCTTGGAAAATCATAAATTAGGTTGCATTTGAGTCGAAGTTAAGGTCAGACTTAAAAAAAAAGTCAGGTGAAACCAAAAATTTGAAGTAAATCTGCTGCATAGAACATCTGGACGAACTCAGAATAGATTTTTCCAATTCTTTTAATATATATAGATAACATGTGTTTTACATTGAAAGATTTTCGTTAAAAAAATGTTCCTTGTAAATTTCTATATAGTTGTTGCTTTTGTAAATAAATCTTTTGTGTGTTTTTTTTTAGTGGAAGTTAAATAGCCTACTTTTTAGCACATTTTTTTCTTGTCTGAAGAAATACTGGTGTGGTCAATTGTCATGCATAACATTCACAAATTGGGGAATGAAGGGAGATATGGATGATGTTGATACTCTAATGCAGCAAACTTCCCTGTGTTTCCTGAAGCCAGATAAATAAATGATATTTCCAGTTTTACCTTAGGGAATCCTATTACTGTATCCTGCTTTGTAAGGAGAGTTCTTTTCATTTTTACCAATAATTGGTAATACAAATGAAATTATTGGTAAAAAAATGAGTTAATAAATGTAATACATCAATATTACAATTATTGTTGTATTCTTGATGGTTCAGAAAGCTCTCCCATATAATTTTAAACAAGTTTTAAACTCAGATGAGCCAAAATACATACATTAACTATTTTTGAGATGAAATTATGAGCCTTGAGTTTCTCTTCTTATGTTACATTTATGTGTTTTACGTTTATGTGTTCGTTCTTTTTTTATTTTTTTAGTATCACCTCAAATGACTCGCTAATAGGCTCTTAGAAGAGTTCAACAAACTTTTTGTAATAATGTCCTGAGAGACATACAACACACACATTCCACCAAAGACAGTTGGAACCTATAAACTGGAATTATGTGTGTTTTTTTTTTACAATTTTAACTTCACTAGCCAGTTTACATGGGGCCTGCAGGCCTGTGTGAGAACGAGGTGAACCAACCGAGTGAAGTACCAACCGTTAGCACAGTTGGAGATTCGAACCTTGCAACTTTTGCCCTCGCAGTCTGAAGCCTTAGACACTGCACTACCACGTGGGAGATGTAGTTTGAAGCCAACCATTGGACTGCTAGGCATCGTGTGAACCGGGCTTAAATGTTATTAATACAGCCAAGCATGCACACAATTCAAATGTCTCTCAGTTACCATGGTCACCTGTTACTTATAAATATATATTTGGCTAGAACCCTTTTGAAGTTAAGTTCATCCTGGTTCGTAACCAGAGCATATAGATCATGATAAAGTACCTACTCTTTTATTCTATTTTTGTTAAATAAATGCTGTTGTGTAATATTCTCTTGCCTAAATATGAATTTCAACGAAGATCATACTGAAGTATTGTGATCTTATACATGTTAATGATAACCCCAGAGTTGACTTTTCTAATATACTCCCTCATAGTCCATCCAACTGTATTATTGAAAGTGTTGATGTAAATTAGACAAATTATTAGCACCTTAATAAAAAAAGCATTGTTAACAACCAGAATATCTGCCATTGATATTATATTATCAATAATAATAATGTAAAACATGAAATTTAGTTCTGTAAAAATAATTGTAACTCAATTACTATGTTTACAGTTTTTGTTAATTAGAAGAGTGATGTTGGAAAATATCAAGCAGAAATTGTTTTTGATTTTGTTATTTGACTTATTCAATCTCTTTTTCACATATAATATTCGTTTTTTACATCTCACATGTTACAAATATAATTAGCATATTACTGAAACCGTAGTTTCTTTCTCACAATAACTTCTTCTGACTAAAGCAATTGCAACAAGCAAGCCTATTAAAAAAGTAATTCTGCAACTCTTATTAATTTCACAGCCAAATAAATGTTCAAGTTCCATTTTGTTATTATTTATTTAGGAATATATAAATAAATGTTATTTTATTATCTAATTTTATATACCCCGTAGCTTTGGAGGGGCCATAGCTAAGGCGTTAATACAGTGACTTGCAACACAGCCAGTCCAGCGTCAATGTACAATGTGATCAATATCAGTGTTTACCCTGTGCCGCTTCTGTGGTTCAGGAGTCATGTAAACCTGTTGATCCCCAGGCTAAATATTACATAGAGTTACTTAGCCCCAACTTCGCCTGGTAAATTAAGTTGATCTTTAACTTTATTTTTTAAATTTCTTATTTAGCATGTTTCATGTTAGTAGATACAAAAAATAAAGTATCATATATCACATGTTTATATCACACATATATTACATGTTTAGTGCCGGGAGTCGCTGTGAGTGACATGCCATGCTAGTGCAAAAAATGCAAGCGTCGCTATGAGAGACATGCCGTATTTGTAATACTACATCACTATTTTTCTTCAATCAGCTGCCAAAGTCATACCAGACCAATTGACAATAACTGCCGTCGTAAGTTTTGCACTTTTCTTTCGTAAAATTGCGCAGCTGATTGCAGTTAACATTAGATTACGTCAGTAGTTAGTGCAGCTGAGTTTGTCTTTCGCACCAATATAGTGTATCATTATAATGTTTGTTTGTGTTTTATTTATCTAGTTTGTGAACATTATTATTTTTTTATCTACTTAGAAGTTTATTACAATGAGTGACGATACACTTATTCCAGCAAAAGACAAAAGACTTTTGCTAATGTTATTAGAAAACATAACTGATCTTGATACATCAGTTGCTAGCACTACTAGGTTAGGCCAAAACAATATTGATGTAGATGACGAATTCATAGTTGATATAAACTTCATTTGACGAAAACTTATATTTATCCAACAGTGAGCTATATATTTATATTTTGTAACTATTAGAACGAACATTACAGAGGTAAATCAACAATCACAGTTTTTAGCATGGAACATGCTTTAGTCTTGACCTAACTGCCTGAAAACGTTACGCGGGAGGGTGACGCGGGAAGGTGACGCGTAACCATGAAAACACAATGACATATCAGTGTTGACTTCAATAATGATTTTATTATTATAGGTCATCGCGTGAGTAAGAACCTGAGCCGCGAGTCCTCATTTACATATCAGTCAGAAATTATTAAAAAGGAGCCAGCAAACAGAAACAGAAAAAGCGCAGCTAAAGCATGTTCCATGTTTTTTGAATTTTAGCCGTAGGCTCTAAGCAAAAAGATCCGGGGGTCCAGGGGGCTTGCCCCCTGGCGAGGCCCGCAGGGCCGAGTTTTTTTTTAAGAAAAACTGCTTTACAGATTTCAATAATTAGTCTGTATGTTGCTAAGTAACCAAAATGCTGCACTTTTAACTGTCAGATTAACATTTGTTAGTATTATATGAATAACTTATTTTCTTGTAGTAACATTAGTTCTTAATACTATACTGTAATTTTTCCCTTTTTAAATATATATTAATAAAAAATGTACATATAAGAACATGCTTTTTTTCTATCATTCAAAATTTAAGAATTAAAAAATTATATAAAAGAATATAGTAACTAAAATTAAACAAAATATAGCGAAATAAAAAGAAATGTGAATTTCCTCTTCACAAAGAGTTAAATTGAATTTCTTTAACTGATTACAAGATAATGACCTCTAAAATCTTCACTTTTCAAAGCACTCCTTGCATACAATGTCCACATACAACAGGCACAACCACTCCTTACAGACTTTCAGAAGTATTTTTACTACGCTTACATTTATGGCATCTCACTCTTTTCCCTGATTGTGGATCTTCAACTCTCTTTTTTCTTGAATGCCCGAAATACTTGAAGAAACAATTAGACCTCCTGCAACTTCACTTACAAGAATTTGCTGTTTAGTTTGCATCGTCATGTGTGACTTTATGAAACATTTTTCCAGATTCCTTAAAAAAATTTTCCCTTCTAGAGCTGAAATATTAAAAAATGCAGTAAATGTACAGAGAAGCATACACATATAATTAGCATTGCAGTGAATAATCGCCGCCGCCGCCATTCTGTGTACTCCAAACTGGACATATTTTAAATCAAATTAACTTTTAACATGCTAATACTGAACATCATTTAGAAATTTAACACAGGAAAGATAATAAGCTATTGATTCTAACAATGTTTTAAATAAAATTTAATTTGTTCTCTATTTAATATAATTAATTAAAGTTACAATTTCCCATTAAAAGGTTTTTCTTTACTTTTATAACTAAATCATTGCAATTATTTGCCTCAATTTATACAATGTATTAATTTTAGATAGTAAATACACACAAACTATCATTTCACTAAAAATATGTAAAGAAAATTTAGCACTTTTGCCATTTGACAAAGGTCTAAAACAAAACAAGCATTAAGCGGTTCTTGCTTAATCACCGGCACATCTATAGATTACCATATGCCTCACCACTGACTATAATCTAAAATAAAGAAATAAATAAAATATATATATTATGCCAAACAAAATTGTCTCTGACTAAAAGCAGTAACAAAAAAGTTCGGGCTGGGCCTCACAAACCCGCACAAATAAAACAACTACCAAATACAGACTGACGACAACTGAAAACACTTGGAATACCAGCGCTCTCTTTGGAGTATTTCAGATCTAAAATCAATAAAGAAGAAAACTGCTAAGCCTGGCTGTTCTAGCGTTCAAATGTTGCTGTACATATTAGCAACAGCTATTGTTCTTTAAATACCAGTATTACTATGTACTTGGGTTCTTAGTAATCAAGCAATTTAGTACTCAACCATCAAATGTACAGAATATTATTTTTCTGATTGTTGAATGATCTTTTCTGGTAAACCATCTGAAGTAATCAGTTCAGGTTACTTCAAGTACCAAAACAGCACTCACTCATCCCATTAATACTTTTAACCTCTTTATTGAGTATGTACAATTTAACGAATTAAATCAGTAAAAACTGTAATGTCTGTGAAATGTTACCTATTAACATTTGAATTTATTCTAGGTCCTTAATGATTAGCTCACATTTTTACTTTTTGTGCTTGTAAGACTTTCAATCAACCATTATTTCTTTTATAACTAATCTTAAACTCTTTTTTCTTGGCTTGGTAGTTAAAAAAAGAAAATGGGAATCATTCCTCGGTTTTTAATTGAAGGAATTTAATACCTGATGTGACATGTTTTAGAATTTGTGTAAGTTCTTTTTATACATATTCTTATCAACCTTGCCAATTTAGACTGATATTTTATATTTTTCAATTTTACATGACTTTTTATATGAGGATAGTTTTTTTATTGTTCCTGAATAGAATTAAAGTAAGCATAATAATATATGTCATACTGTTCAATAGAACGATTTGTAATTTACCTTCTTGCAATACTGTAGTTTTTGCATAGCAATGCCTGTATTTTGTTAATGCTTCCAAGATAAATTCAAGCATACATTTTATGCAATTATCAGATATTAATTATTAATAAGCACATTTTAGAATTATATTTAAATAGTATCAACTGCAGTCTAGTGGTTTGCTCATTGCTATCAATCAACTTTCTGGCTAAACTATGTCAGATTGGAGTTTGAACGGCCCTGAGTGAGGCACTGCACAGACCAGTAAAATCAGTGAATTTATGAAGTGTTGATCAAATATTGAAATCAAAAAAATAATCCTAATTTGCAAATATGTGACATTCAAACTCCATGTGTATTTTCTAGCACTTCTGAAAAAAGTGTTAACAGTGTTTATTTTTTTTAATGTCACACTTGCCATCTTTTCAAATTGTTAATTTATTTATCAAACAATTGTTTTATTAATTCTAAGATGTTCTGTATGTTTAATTAAATTAATTTCCTGGTGACAATTTGGTTAAAACAAACGCCACCTTTTCTAAAAAATATACATTCACGCTTATTTTTTTTTAAATTGAAAGAAAATACTTCTCTAAATAAATAAACTTAGGAAGAGCAGAACTTAATTGCAACTGTGATTACATTTGCTCCAAACAATAATAGTCACTGTTTTCACACTATGCTGAAAAGTTCTTGAATTTTATTTGATATTTAAACAGATATTAGAATTATGAGCAGAAAAAAATATTGAAAAAAACCGAAATGTCAAAACTTGTTTGTATCAAAATGCAAGCTGTTAGTAATGTAGTATAACTATGGTGCATAATCTTGAGTTTTATTTATTTTTTATTTGTATGATATCATAGTACATAGGTTATTTGAGTGTTATTCGCTTTTAAAACATTTAAAAATTCAATCTCTTAACTATTCTCAATAATGGTTGTTTAGTTTTAAGCTTTCTGAAATTGCATAATAAAAATATATGAAATACAGTTTAAGATATACAATTTTTATATACCTGTGTTTTCCCAATTTAATTTTTAAAATATATTATTAGCTGTGGCACAAACGTGCAACTATATTTATTTAAATTGTCGGAGATTTTCACTGCTTTTAGTATAGTGCACAAAAAAACTGTTTCAACACACATAAAAACCCTCAACATTCAGGTAATACTAAACCTAAATTTCAATTGAAATATGATACTTAACAATCATCAGTATCATGAAACCATTTTTTGATACTAATATGATTTGACTTGCTCTCAGATATCATTGAATTAACCATGTGCTAATTTGTAACTACAGTCAAACATTTGCTAAACTGAAAAAAATCTATTAATTTCACTGCTTTCAAGTTAACTCTTTAGAGATGAACTTTTAATGTATTGGAAGTTTGGAATTTGTTAGTTGTAGCAAATATGGCGAACTTCCGATACATCAAAAGTTACACAGTAACTTTTGTCTTTTCACATATTTTGAAAAAATTTGCAAATTGTAGATACAAGGCACTTTTTTTAAGTACTGGCGCATGCACACTATATACTGCTATCTGTTGCCAAAGCTTAGCCACCATTACGGTTCCATTCAACAAAACTTAAGGTTGTTTAAAGTGTCTCTTCTGATCGAAAATACCGCCTAAAGGCATGAAAGCAGCTGACATTCACCGTGATTTCTTTAAAAAGTATGGAGAAAACACAATTAGTGATAGGATAGTACAGAAATGTGTGAGAGCTTTTAAAGATGGCCTTACAAATGAGTTAATGAAGAACGAAGGGGTCGTCCCTAAATTACATAACACTAAAACCGGACATTTAAGATCGCCCTGTCTGTGTAACGGACTAACGGTAATACTATAACCCTCTCAAAAATTGCGTAACGCTGTCAACAAACCCCCCCTTAAATTTTTGCCATCCATTTTGATGCATATTATAATTTATGATAGTCATTGTTTTTATTTATTTATTTATTTTTTTTGCTTGTATTCTAATGGGGGTAGAATATATACTAACTTTAAAATCGTGTAGTTTTAGAAAAAAACAATTAAATTTTGTGAATTAATTCAAACAAATTGTTGAGGTTTAAAAGTTATGTAACACTGCATGCAAACCCCCCACCTTCCCACGTAACGGTGTTTAACGCTGTCGAAAACCCACTTCCCCCCCCCCCTAAAGGCATTACGTAATTTAGGCACGGCCCCAAAGTGGACGACCTTCACTCATTAATGAATAAAAATAATTATAAATGAATAAATTTTGAAAAATGTTGATAAAAAAGTTGGAGAGAACAGACACTTTATTATTTGATCATTATCTAGTGAGTTTCCTCAAGTGTCAAGATGTGTGATTTGTGAAATACTGACAGAACGTGTGAAGTACAGAAAGTTATGCTCATGCTGGGCTCCGTAAATGCTGACATAAAATCACAAAATCAAGTGTTTAGCTAGTTCTCACAGATTCCTAGAGTGTTACAATTGTGATGCAATGATTATTATCATTGTGACGGTTTTCACTTCTAATATCAGCTGCTTTCATGCCTTTAGTATTAAAAAAAAATTCTCAGTGGCATTTAAACAGTCATATGCAACCTTAAACCCAGCCAAAGAATACCTAATGTTAGTTATTGCTTATTAACAGATAGTGGTACACGGTCTGCATGCACCGATTACCAACCACAGCGCTACATTGGTGGAATTCTAAAAGGGTACTTACTTTTAAAACATGCTTCGTATATAACCAATATAACAAAATATAATTGATTTCATAATAATGTTATATGAAATATGTATACTCAGTTTAATTAATTGTGCATTGCTGCGTCACCATTACTGATATGTATAGACGACAGCTGTTAATGTCAGTTGCTAAGTCGTACCTTGTGCACAAAGCTATTTACATTGTGTTGTTTTTGTAATTAGTTTGCAAATTTGATTGTATATGTTGTCTTTTGTATACTCTGTTTATACTTGGAACCAGGTTCCATTATTTTCAGTATGTTTAGCATGGCCATACCTACTTTACTAAAAAAATTTTGTTTTAGGGATTTTCTTGGGTTGGGAATAAATGTCACTTGTTCCTAAATGTAAATTTTCTTTAGAGTGAATGTTTAGAATGTCTTTAGAAACATATTTTTTTTTTAATGTAGGTTTATATCGAAATAATGTTTGTACTCTAGGTAGGGGTGGTTTTAACATTTTTGAATTTACTCAAATGTTATAAGTAGGGTATAACATTTACCTAAACATATTTTCAGACAATCCAAATACTTTCAAAGCCCATTTTATAGTCAGCCTATCAAATGAAAAAGATATTATTTATGGTTGCTAAAATAGCTCTATCTCTCCAAAGGTCTGAAAATAACCTTCAAAATAGTTTGCTATTTCTCGCTTATCTTTTGTAGTATAGGTTGGTGTCTTGTAGTATAGTTGAGAAACAAATTGTTTGCAAAGAATAAAGTGTGTTGCCATAAACTCTCAAAAAAAAGTTTACTGAATACAGTCAGTAACTTGAAAAAATCTCTAAGTTAAGATTTATCGAAACCCTCAAGTATTACATATGATACTATTAGCCTACACAAATAAGCCACAGGTGTGGATTCAGGCTAGGATTGGGGGGGGGGGGTTTCATAAGTGAAGAATAAAGTTTCAGATACGGGAATATTGGAGAGGTTTGAGACCATAATCAACTCCTAAATGGGTTGAAGTATTATGTTTGGTGTTATATTGAAAGTTTTAGGCCGTATATATTATTATTTGACATTCATATCTTATTATCTAAAACAAACCACGTATGGAAAAACCTTTTTCCAAGGATTTTAAATTTAAACATTTTTTGGAAGGTTTTCGATCCCGAGAAATCAATTGGCACTGGTCTCAACCCTAGGAAAATTCTGATTTCTGCCCCTGAGGGAACTAGACTTCCCATGTATCACGACGAGGCTGCGCAGTAGACAGTGACATCACATGGCCGTATTCTATTAAATACTGGTAAGGGAGACAAAGGTAGTTGGACATTTGCCATCATTACGTGAAAAATAACAATCACGACATTTCGATTTGGTAAAACCCAAACCTTTTTCAAGTGCTAAAAACTAAATTACATCTACACAAACATGTTATAAAACTACGTTCTTAAACTAATAAACTTATCTACTTTAATAATTATCTACATTTTAACCTAGATCCTAGAATGGAGTCAACAAAATGAACTTCTACTAAATATAAAAAATATTAACAGGGTTAAAATTAATATAGCCAAATAGGCGCTGTCAAGGTCACGATATCAACGAAAAATGTAAAACACAATAAAATTAATATTCAAATCAGACTGAAATAAGATTACATTAACTAATCATAAATATATGGTACCTGAAAAACACAATCAATTTAAAATAACATTCAACACGCACAAAAAATTATATATATATGGCTCGGAAGGACTGAGGCTACTATTAAAATTACTATTAAATTGTTGTCTTTTCAGGTTAAAATGTAATTTTAATAGTAGCCTCAGTCCTTCCGAGCCATATATATATAATTTTTTGTGCGTGTTGAATGTTATTTTAAATTGATTGTGTTTTTCAGGTACCATATATTTATAACTGTAAAACCTAACATTTTTTTAAACTTCTATGGTTTTTTGGGGGGTGGGTCATGACCAATCCCCTGTATTAATGCCCACTTCTATTCTGTAAAATAGAATGTTTCTCTTTTCTTCCGCTAAAAAACCATAAACTTGCTAAATCAACTAAAAAAGACAATTTATAATATTCAAGTAATTATTTTAGATTTCAAGCTAGTGGTAGAATCAAGATACTGTATCAACAATTTCCTTAAAGATGATGAATGAGAACATAATATTGTAGACTGCAATGCAACCTTAATAAAATTAAAACAATAATAATAATATCATTAAACATAGAAGTAAGAAGACTGTTTGTTGATTTTTGTCCTGTGAAGCCAGTTTTTCTGTTCAGTGAAATTAATTCATGTTAGGTTTTCGACTATATAGTGCCAGCCAAGTCTCTCTCTGCCACATACTGAAGTTACTAACAGCTGAGCTAATATTATACCAAACATTCGTCCCACCTCTTATTTGAAATGAATCGTCATTAGATAGCAGCACAGCAACGCATCTTCATCAAATGCAGTGCTTTGAACAATCAGTTTGTTTTATAGTCAATGATAATAGTGATAAGTCAGTTAATATAAGAAAATACAACACATATTTCTGTAACAGACTTATCAGTCATTGTTTTAATATTTTTTTATAGTATTACATAACTTTAAATTTTATTTACTGTACAGTTACGAAACAAATTATAACAACACTACAAACATTTAAATCATCACTATAAAACAGGTTTCAACAATATTAAAATAATTTTACATAATAAATAAGAGTATATTATAATAAATCGTCATTTTAAATAGGATTTCAAAACTATAAAAACACTTAAAATTTAACTTCATGAAACAATTCAACTACTTGCATAGGGATAATTATTAGAATAACTGTCAATGTCTATTGTGACATTAAATGCTAGATCTAGGTAAATATAAGTAAGGCAGTCAGTAATAGTTGGCAAGGTGAGCTTCCAGACAGGTCTCACAAATTAATGACATGCAGCATGTACACAACACCTAACAACAGTCTTATTTACAATAAAACCGAAATATCTACAACATTTACAATTGATTATCAATTCAAAATACATTTTAAATCAAATTAAATCCATATATCACAATTCACTACATAAAATATTATGATAAACATTGCCCTAGAGTGTAATAAAAAAAAACACTAAATAGTTGTTAGTGTCCTCATACAGTGACTCTGGGTGTCTACAGGAACTTAGATGTAAAACACTAAAATGTAATTAACTCTAATGACAGTAAATTAAACACGATAAAAAACCCCCATTTAAACTAGAGATAAAAGTATTTATTTAGTAATATATTTCTTTATGTGTTAATCAATACATCCAGTCCATCACAATAGAATATAAAAGTAGAAAGAAAAACAATCTTAAAACACAACACTGATGGGAGCTGAGGAGAATATGGATGGAATGTGAAGGAACATGTTTGTCCTAACAGAAGAACATTCCATGTTAGGTACTGATTTTAGACAAATCAACCAATGTTCAAAAACACCCTGATTATATAATATAGAAGGACGTGTTTTGGTCCAGTGGTTTGGGACCTTCTTTCCGTCTCCCAACTGCTCTTGTGAGCTCCCATCAATGGAATCACCAGGATTGTGCTACTATTTAGGCTGTCCATCTTCAAAGTATTACCAACAATAACAAATTTTCATTAATGGTCTCATTTGGAAAGATAGAGAATATCCAAGTTTTTATTTAGAAAAACTAACATGTAATACATACATTCAATGATATTTGGCACAAACTCTAAAAGAAACAAAGTGTACTCTTTTAGTTAAAGCAGGCAATCTTACTTTTAATATTCACATCAAAATATGAAGATGAGTTGTCATTTTAAGAATGACATATTTGAATTATAAGTTAGAGAAATGCAATAGATAAACCTTCTGTCTTATTTTTATACATACATAAATTTTGTAAATATTACTAAATATAAGGTTTAGCAGCAAGCTGAAATTCTACTTGTTACTACTTGGTTCAGATTCCTCGTTAAGCTATACAGCTTAACGAGGAATCTGAACCAATATACCTCATAATATATGTTGATAATATATAATATATATGAAGGATACCCACCAACACACTTATATATCTCTATTAGTTCATGCTACCAAACTTCCTCTCAAATCACTATTTAGGAATTTTCTATCTTAATATTGAAGCCACATCCATTTTCTGTATCTAACACATTTTTCTTATATAAATAGCTCTTCTTTGCTTGTCCTTAATGAAACTCATTCAGTCTTTCTTTGAGTCAGGAATTTAATGAATTAACTCATTATCAAATATCAATTATTAAGAAATATTTATACATTTTGGTTTGGGCTAAATTTTGTTAGATAATATGAAGAATTAAATATTATTTCACATACTATAAACATTACATAATATTTAACCCTTTAGTGCCAATGATAGATATGCCGGAGGTATTGTCTATCATTGTCTATCAAGCCCCTCTAGGCTATATTTTACTGTTAAATGTGACTATCTCGTTCCTGAGCCTTACACTACTGTGTATAAGAAGGTAGCTAACTTAAGTACTATTGCCGGTAGTACAGCAGTTCACGACTTTGGGTTGTTCTCAGATCCACCTGTGGCAAAGTGTGTTTGTTAAACTATTGTATTTGATCAATTTCTTCTTCAAAAGCTACTTATTGCCAGAGAAACTGAATACACATTTGCAAAGAAGTTTTACTCACCAATTCATATATTGTTAAAAACACTGCTAAAGTTAAAACAAGAACAGGTAATATCAATGTTTTCTGACTTCACTCTTGTCATCGTGATGATTGATAATCCATCAGCTTAAAAATGTATCTCTGAAAGTGCCAGCTTTGCCCCTGGAAGGGTTAATTTTTATCATTTATACATAGTACTAAATAGGGAATTGTATATGTTTGTATGCTAATTGGTTATATTGACAAATTGTTATGTACTTATTTATCATACGTTCCTGTAAAGGCTCCATAATACAGTAAAACAATCAAGCATCTCTTAGCTAATTTTAAATATTTTGGACTTTAGTGAATAGTAAGGGTTCAAGGTCCTTCAGTTTATAGGAATTCAGGTTTAGTAATAGGTTATTTACTAAGTTTGAAATGTTTGAGTGTGTTTGATATGCTAATTTAGTAAGAAAGAAATTGAATACTAATGTGAAACACCAGAATACTCAAGTTAGTGAGCTTATAAAATTAAATAGTTGCTTATGGAAGTATGAATGTTGACATATATTTTAGTGAAATATATAACTTATAAGAAGACCTTATAATTTGTTATTTGTGCTTTAATGTATTACTTATTATTCATAACAATAATGTATCATATACACAATAATTCTAAATGTTAAAATAATGATCCCAATAAAGATTTACAATTTGTGGTACAAACATTGTCATACTAAAGACATATCGTTTAATTCTACTGCAGTCATAATTCTTTATATAAATGCATCTTTATGGTAACAAATTGGATTTACGAAATTCAAATGACTAATAATTAGATGAATGCTAAATACACCTGATATAATGCGACATTTTGCAATGCCAAGCACCTTTTGTTTGTTGTAACAAACTTTAGAAAAGAATGAAAATATACAAGTCTTAGTTTAGGCCTGGTGTTAGCCAATAGGCATAGGCTACCAGCAACTTGGATATAACATTATTTTGTTTACTTATTTATAATTTAAAAAATTCAGTCACCAGTCACATGGCCCACAATCCTGTGCTGATTTTTTTTTTATTATTCAACTACTAAAGTATAAACCATGAGCCATGAGCTCAATTTTAGATTTGAACCAAGGACTATGCAGTCTGAATCTTTAGCCAATGAGCTGTCACGCCAACAAAGTTAGTCAGCTATGATGAACAGAAGAAAACTGTGAGTTATAGACTTCCTTTCGCTTCAACTAAAGTTGAAATTGAGATACTGATTAGATGTAATTAAATGAAGCTAAGACAGATTATGAATAAAGATATTTTGAACTATCAGGAAATGTACAAACTATAAGTTTTGTGTGAACTGTGAATTACAATTCCAGAAAAGGTTATGGTGAGTGTACTATGATGTAGTGACTAATCCCTCACTGGAACACCATCCAAAAGCATACATGGCATTCTTTAGAAGATGGGTAAAGAAGGAAAGTTAGGGAATTACTGAACCAAATGTCATGTGACTCACAATTGTACGGATGAAGGGGAACGGTGAGTAAATCATAAAGATGTCAACTATGTCAAGGTATATGGCCCCGAGCAGACTGCTCTTTTCATAATTGAAAATAAACATTTTTTTGAATTTTGGAACTTGTTTTATACTGAGCTTTATGTAATAGAAATACAAAATTTTAATATTGATGTCTTGAAATTGGGGTTTGTTTCATTAATTGTTATAATTTAATCTACTGTATGTATTGTAGCACAAAGAATTTAACTATTGTGATTAGTATCATTTTAAAACAATGATAAAAAAATTTAGGTTCTAATCCAAAATATACTTGTCTCTGTTCTCAGTACTACTGAAAAGAGAATTAATTATTAGAACTAGTCACACTTTTTGACAGGTGTGCTTTACTTACTATCAGACACATCTAACCCTATACATGCAGTTCAAGGCAGGCCTTATTTGAAATTTTTAATACGAATCTAATATAATTTTACACTAAATAAATATTAAAAAATGAAAAATACAAATCAGGAAAAGTTTTGAATTTCTTTGTTTTGGATTCTTTTTTCTTTAATTCAAATAAGGTACAAGTCTAGAATGGCATATCCAGGATTAAATAAACACTTAACAGGACTGTTTAGAGTGGTTTACAACAAATGTTAATTAATTAAAAATAGGTCGAAACCTTGTGCCAATAATAAATTGTGCAAGTGCTGTGTTGTTCTTAGTAGGCCTACACAACATGAGTGAGCACACTGATTCTTAGCACTTGAAACTAATTTTTTTATAAGCTATTAATTTATATAGAACCCCTTGGGAACTAAGGTACTGGTTGTACAAAATTGTATGTGCAACTATGCTAACTTACTGTATAACAAATTTAAAACAGTAATGAATCTACATTTAAAAAAATACATCATATAAAAAATCCATCTATTTACACCACTGTTTTGGTAAAATTATGCTATATGCAATATACTATAAAAGTCAAAATACATTTAATTTAAAAGAAACAAATTTCATGCATTACTGTTATGGATCAAGGTACTTTATATAAAACAATATATAAATAAAGTGTATATATAACAGCAATTTAAAACAATCAATATACTTGATCATGACACTATCATAGAGGTGAGTCAGGGGAATTGTCTTTGTTGTGTTGATTGATGGACTGCTGTAGAGCCATAGGCGTCAACCATTCTCGGGGCAGGCAGCGCTGTAGAAATGGAACACAAGAACTGAAATAAGCCAGTCTGTTTACCCACGATGGGATTTCCTCCCCACATAGAATCTGTAACAATGTACAAATCTTACAATTTATCTACAAGTCAATATAAGAAACTCCTGAAAAACATTTTTAATCCTAAATCTGCATTTTAGGGCAGGTTCGAAATTTTGCACTTCTGAACATGAAGTGAATGAATCTTAAAATCATCCCACATGGAAACTTCAGACTCTCTAGTAATATCTACATCGATGGTGCCCATTGAGCAGATGGTTTTTTAAGGACTGAACACAGAGCCACTACAATCTCAAAAAAATTTTTGAATCTTATGGTGTTTAAATGAAAGTTTGTGAGATCCGTCCCATGGCAACCAGAAATATCACTTCACAAAATATTATGGAGCTAAAAATAAGGAGTTTTATTTTCATATTTTTGTTCTATATATTTTCTAAAGGTATCTTTAGATGTATATAGAACATATTATGTCTCTATATACATAATATGTATATAGAGGCATTTTTTCAGGATTCAATGTTTTTGTCTGCAAATGCTTACTTCTTCCTGAGTGGTGTAGAAGTCTTAAAAGTACAAATTTTTCAAATTAATAAAAAAAAGTTGGAACCAGGTATACTGATCTATAAAAATATTTACCTCTTCCATTGCATTGGGTTTGATAGCTGATAGTTCTTTATATTGAAAGAATTTTATAGCTTCAATGTATCACCATGCATTACTGCTACGTTGTGAAAAGGTTAAAGACTGCTTCGATAGAAAATCCAGGAAACTTTTTTGTAGTTTAAAAGATTAGAGTTTAAACATAAAAGAACAATGGATCTCGGAAAATCTGAATGGAAATCCAAATTCATAGTAATTACAGAATATAAAAAAATACTCTAAATACAAGTACATTTTTCTCACAATAACAATAAGGTGTTGATATTTATTTATTCCTGCAGATGGAGGGATATGTACTTGTGAACAAACTAATATACTGGTAAGAAATGCTCTTCTCGATAGTTTGGACCTTGATTGTACTTACTTCTTAATTTCACTAAAATAGTTATAATACATTGATAAGGCCTCTAAGAAAATAATCAAACCATATTTAAGAAAATAATCAAGCGTACATTCAGTGCTACGTGGCCGTAAAATCGGTCACACTGTCCGACCGCCAGTGGCTGCGTGGCCGTCTAGTCGGCTAAGTGGTTGTCAACAGACTTGGTGGCTGATGGCCGTCTAATCGGCCATACTGCCACACTCATATTATTAAATCAGTTTTTGCCCAGCCTCTGCCAGGTTCGCATGCTAGTAGGTCCCGCACTTCTGCGGTATCTTACAAGTAGGACGTGGTTTTCAGTTTCCGGTTATGGTTATTTTTGGAGTTTCTATTACTGTTTTTAATTTGTTTTTTCGAGAAATTAGGAATAACATTTAGCAAAAAAGATGTAGAATGTACTGCAAAGAAGGAAAAATGAAATGTATTTATGTTCTACAAACGCCCTGACCAACCTGAATTGTGATCTGTAGCATGCTTTGAAAAATTTATCTCAGATTAAACTAATTGTGAAAAAATGTTACAAATGGACCTGATAATAGTAGTTTTTAATTTTGTTCATTTGTTTTCCTTAATTTCTTATATTACTTAGTTGTAATACCAGTTTATTACAAAATAAAGTGGTGTAACAAATCTTGGATATTAATTTTTTGGCAGTCATTCACTCCGCTCATGGCCAACTTAATGCCCATACATAAAAATTAATTTTGTTGAGCCTTTCACATATACAGACTACTTCTGACAGTCATAAATTGACACTACACAATCGTAAAAATGAGTTTTTGAGAAAGAAATTTCAGCCATTTGGGTTAGTTTTTAAGTTTTATATGCAGCCACACATGGTGAAAATGAAAATACGGCCTTGGCACTGAATGTGTTAATAGTGTTTAGGTATATGAATGCAAGCTCATCGTTTCAAAAAAATTCAGGCACTTGTCTTAATGGGAACAACAAACAATTTAACTACTTTATTTTCGAGTTGTTAAGTTTTTTACTGTAAATTCATGCTTCAGATGATCAAAAGTCTAAACAAGATCCATTTGTTTGGTTTGGTAAAATCAACGAGCAAAGTTTATTATATGTCTAAGATGATTAAATATCACCTTTCCTTTCAGGATTATATATTATTTACCTGTAATAAATATAATTTAAACCAATAGAAAACTTTGAAGTTGTTCAAGTAATTACTACTTAGCTGTAATAGGAGTAGTCATAATTTTATAAATAAAAGTTACGGAAAAGAATCTTTAGTTTTTAAAAACACAAAAATTAATTGACCAAATTTTTTTTATACAATATAAGCAAGTTTTAACTTCTATATTAACAAATTAAAAATAATAATATAGTAGAATAATTTATTCTGGTTTAAGGGGGCCGTTCGCTTCTCGAAAAGCATCCAAATCATAGCTTTCTATTTCAACGATTTGGTCCATAAAAGTGATACTATCACTACATTTGAAATGCTGTTTGGTAGGTAAAAATCTGCTCTAATGGACTATAAGATTATTTTTATAAAAAATTTTAGTGTTTTTATAATATGTTGCAGTTAAATATAAGAAAGTTTAAACTTATGGTCACTAGATTGGACCTTAAGTTTTCATACTTGTTCACTATAACTCATTATGATAATAAATATGAACCATATAGTTCAAACAGATAAGCATGTTTTAGCCTGTTGACGATATGATTATATGGCTACTATCGGGCTGTCTGGCAGTTTAGAAATCCGCTACCTTAAGTAATGGACAAAATTCTAAGTTATTAAATTCATTAAACAAGGAACTTATTTCAAATTTGAAGAGGTTCAAATTGGGTGCACTTTCAAATCTAAATTATATATTTAAAACAATCTGTTGTTGGATTAGGAATCCAAACCAGTTTCTTTCTAAAAAGAAACCTACTTCCTTTTATTGATACTAACCACAGACAAGCCTTGGGGGTGTTGGGTCTTCCTTACCTGTGTAAGTGAGCCTGAGAAGTGATTACAGTTTTTGTTCATTAAATGGTAACGGTCACCACGGAAATCCTTGCCTAGTTCTTGAACTATTCTTTTAACATCTTGTTCAGTAAAATCTGTGTGTCCTACATGGATTGATTGTCTGAAACATTAAAATTACTTCTTGTAAATTTACTTATAAGATGAGAACATAAAAATTACTGTTGGTATAGAAGTCCAACCCCTCGTCCACGTCGTAGGAGACGGGCAACGTCATAAAGTAGGGGATAGCCTGTAGAGGCGAGACCAGTTGGGACTTCGTGAGCCCTGGTACCTCCAAGGTTGCTGGTAAGGCTCTACAGGAACTCTGAAAAGTGACGGCTAACGGGGCTCTGGTGAAGCTACGATAGGCCTAGCAAGCCAGTAGTGGATGAATACCTTGCTTTCAAAAATGGTACAACAAGCCTCGGAAAGGACGGAAAACAAGGAAAGAGACCCGGCGAGAAATTAGGACTGAGAATTGGCACATTAAATATTAGGACGTTAAGAGGAAAAGTAGAAGAAGTGGTGGATATGATGAAGAGGAGGAGATTAGACGTGTTGGGATTGGCTGAAACTAAGTGGAGAGGAGAAGGAGTTAAAGAATTGAGAGAAGGGTTTACACTGTATTGGAAGGGAAATGAGGAGGGAAAGAGAAACGGAGTAGGTTGGATAATTAAAGAGGACGTAATAGCAGAGGTGAAAGGAGTAAATGACAGAATAATAAGAACAAAAATTAATCTGAAAGGATACAATTTGGAATTGATCCAAGTATATGCTCCACAGGTAGGATGCCCATTAGAAGAAAAAGAAAATTTTGAAGACGAATTACAGAGAGAGGTAGATAGTGAGAATCTGGTAATCATGGGAGATTTTAATGCACATGTTGGTATAAATAGAGAAGGTTTTGAGGAAGTAATAGGTAAAGAAGGGTGGGGGAACAAGAATAGAGAAGGAGATAGATTATTGGAATTTTGTAAAAGAAACAGTCTAGCTGTGGGAAATACTTGGTTTGCTAAAAGAGAAAATCATAAGATAACATGGTATGGAGGAGTGGATGGTAGGAAGTCAGTAGTGGACTATTTCATATATAAGGAGGAAATAAAAAAAGAAGTTTTAGACATCAAAGCAATCCCTACGGAAGCCATGGACAGTGACCATAGACTGTTAGTGTTGAAATTCAGGACCAACAAACAAAGAAAGACGAGGGAAAAACAGGAGAGAAAAATTAGAGTGTGGAAGCTGAAGGAGGAGGAGAAACAAGAGGAGTTTCAAGAAGTTTTAAAAAAGCATTTACCAAAGGAACAACCTCAGTCTGTAGAAAAAGAGTGGACAAAATTTAGGGAAACGTTTGTGGAGGCAGCTGAAGAAATATGTGGAAGGACAAGTGCAAAAAGAAGATGGAAGGAAACTCCATGGTGGAATGAAAGGGTAAAAGAAGTGGTAAATAGAAAAAACAGAGCATTTAGGACATGGTTTAAGGAAAAGACAGATGAAGCTAAGGAAGAATATGCACGATGGAAAAAGGAAGCAAAGAAAATAGTTAAAGAAGAAAAGAATAAATGGATGGAAGAATGGACTAGGATGATGGAAGATGATTCAAATGGGAGTAAGAAAGTACTGTACTCTTTAGTGAGGAAAAGGAGGAATGGGGAAAAAATAGATGTAGTGATGAAAAACGAAGAAGGAGAGGAAATAAAGAATAAGGAAGAGTTAAAAGATATGTGGAAACAATATTTCCAGACATTACTGATCCCAAATGTCGAAACACAAAGAGAGGGGAAGGAGGAAGATATAATAGAGACAAATGGAGAGGAAGATGAGGACATAACGTGGCTAGAGTTTGAGGAAGCTGTAAAGAGGATGAAAGAGGGAAAAGCAGCAGGAGTGGACGAGTTACCAATAGAGCTAATAAAGAGGGCGGGTGCTGTCGGCATGCAGTGGCTATACAGAGTGATGAGAGTGGTATGGAGGGAAAGAAAAACTCCAAAAGATTGGAAAAAGGCAGTAATAGTGCCAATCTTCAAGAAAGGGGATAGGAAGGTTTTCAGTAATTATAGAGGGATAGCCTTAATGTGTCACAGTGCAAAGGTATATGAGAAAATTTTGGAAAAAAAGGCGAGGAACGAAGTAGAAAGAAAACTGAGAGAGGAGCAAAGTGGATTTAGACCGGGAAGATCAACAATAGACCTCATTTTTGCTGCTAAACAGATGCAGGAGAAGAATTATGAGTATGGAAGAGATCTAGTAATGGGGTTCCTAGATATGGAAAAAGCGTATGATACTGTGAGAAGAGATAAGGTATGGGAAGCACTTAAAAGGAAGGGAGTTAAAGACAGTATAATTGAAAGAGTAAGAGAGATTTGTGGAGAAAGCCAAAGTTGTGTAAAGATAGGGGGTGAAAAGACAGGGTGGTTCAATCAAGAAAACGGATTAAGACAGGGTAGCGCTCTGTCACCTCTTCTCTTCATAACAGTATTAGATGAAGTAATGAGTGGAGTGGCAAAAAGAATTGGAGAAGAAAATATGAAGGTTATGGCATTTGCGGATGACTTAATGGTTTGGGGAAGTAAAATAAAAGAGGTACAAAGACAGTTGGATGTGTGGGTAGAAGAAGTAAAGAAATATGGGATGAAATTCAATGTGTCGAAAAGTGAATATATGGTAACAACAAGGAACAAAGAGTGTATATTAGAAAAATTAATGCTGGGAAGAGAGGAAATGAAGAGAGTACAGTTCTTCAAATATTTGGGTAGTGTCCTGGAAGAAAATGGTAAAAATGAAAGAGACATAAATGAACGAGTTAGACAGGCTGGAAATTTCTACAAATTAGTTAGGGGATTAATAAGAGACAAAGGATTGCCACAAAGAAGTAAAGAAATTATATATAGGACATACTACATACCAATATTAACATATGGAGCAGAGACATGGGTAATGAAGAATAGAGAAAAGAGCAAGATACAGGCATGTGAGATGCGTTTCCTGAGAGGTAGATTAGGAGTAACGAAGTGGGATAGAATACGAAATGAAATTATAAGAGACAGATTAAATGAAGAACCTCTGCAAGATAAAATAGAAAGGGAAAGAATTAGATGGTTCGGACATGTGAAAAGGATGGAGGATGAGAGGATACCAAAAAAGTGGATGGAGTGGAGGATACAGGGTAAACATCCAAGGGGTAGACCAAGGGATAGATGGAGAGATGGGTTAAAGGAGAGTGTAGTAAGAAGAGGGGAGGTATGGGAAAACATATTGGAAGAAAGGAAGTGGGAAGATAAGCTATGGTGGAGAGGACTGTGTACCAAGCAGACCCGGGAGAAGACTGGAACCTGCTGCTGATGATGATGATGATTATTGTATGATTCAATTAAGTAACAAATGATGCCAAAACTAATGCAGTTTATGGCAAGGTCTTTAACAAACTATAAAGAGAGTTTCTCCCCTCTTATATTATAGTTAATGTTCGACTTTAGAGAGTTAACTAATTAAAATCAACAAACATAACTTTTAAAACCATGTAAAAACTTACCTAAATCTAAACTGTTCGCCCAATTCTTCAGCATCTCTTGGTGTTATAGCAAATATTCCAGAAAAAGGAAACGGGTGACCCCCATAGGCATATTCTGAAATAGAATAAAACCCCAAGAAATCAATTAATATCACTCCTAGAGCAATGACCATGAAATGTTCCTTATGGGACAACTTCTATACCTTTATAAACAACTGGAATCAAAGCTTGATGACTGAATCAGCGCTCATTCTGTTTTATTAAACTTTTCTATACTTTTATAAACAACTGGAATCAAAGCTTGATGACTGAATCAGCGCTCATTCTGTTTTATTAAACTTTTATATACTTTTATAAACAACTGGAATCAAAGCTTGATGACTGAATCAGTGTTCATTCTGTTTTATTAAACTTTTCTATACTTTTATAAACAACTAGAATCAGAGCTTGATGACTGAATCAGCGCTCATTCTGTTTTATTAAACTTTTCTATACTTTTATAAACAACTGGAATCAAAGCTTGATGACTGAATCAGTGTTCATTCTGTTTTATTAAACTTTTCTATACTTTTATAAACAACTATAATCAAAGCTTGATGACTGAATCAGCGCTCATTCTGTTTTATTAAACTTTTCTATACTTTTATAAACAACTGGAATCAAAGCTTGATGACTGAATCAGCGCTCATTCTGATTTATTAAACTTTTCTAATCTTTTATAAACAACTATAATCAAAGCTTGATGACTGAATCAGCGCTCATTCTGTTTTATTAAACTTTTCTAATCTTTTATAAACAACTATAATCAAAGCTTGATGACTGAATTAGCGCTCATTCTGTTTTATTAAACTTTTCTATACTTTTATAAACAACTGGAATCAAAGCTTGATGACTGAATCAGCGCTCATTCTGTTTTATTAAACTTTTTTATACTTTTATAAAGAACTGGAATCAAAGCTTGATGTCTGAATCAGCATTCCGTTTTATTAAACTTAATAATTTATCTTTGTAACATCAATAATTTTCGATTTAAAACTGTTTGAAAACTGCAATATAAATTTTGAAGAATTAAACATGGAAAACTTCAAAGGAAGGTTTTTGGAGACAGAAAGTGATAAGCTTCTCAGATTGACTACATGACCACTCAATGGGCATAATAATCATGGCCCCAAGCCACTCTTTACAGAAAGGAATCCAACAGTTCAGCAAAACAGTTCAAAGAAACCAATTACAGTAGAATCTCATTTAACAAAATTTGATAGGACCAAAACAATTTGGATGGGACATTCAAAAATGTCCTTTGTTGAGTAAAAATGTGTGTCAAGTCTATGGGACACTTGCTCTCCCATGATTCTATATCGGGAATGCATTTCCATGCATGTATTGTGGATCTAAAATATTGACTACAAATATCACTTATAATTCGATTAAGGGGTAGTTATTTAAATTCAGAAACAGCTAGTAAGAACATAATTTTAATAAACAATAAAAACATAAACTAATAAATTGTACTATATGATTAACCCTTCGAGGTATGATTTTTTTTAAATGTCCTTATATTTACTGATTAAATATTAATTTTAATGTTCATAATATGCCATTTTTATATGTCCACTTTTTAATGTAAATTTTTCTACTCTGTTGTTGAAGATTTTTCTCCGCTCTCTCGGACTTAGAATAATATTTAATAATAATAATCTTTATTTCCACAATTACCAAAACATACAATGGTACAAAAAATAAACTAGGAAATTACGCTAATCACTTTCACAGTTGTGTGATTAGCATGAACATTAAATTAATTACAATTATAAAACAAGTGAATCAGTGAACTTATATATAAAAACAGTCAACAGCACCGCTCTCCGTGATGCTGCTGCACGCTGACACTTATAATAAATAATAATAAAAATTGTAAAAATAATTAAGCTGTAGATGTATGTAATAATACTAAAAAATATAATAATTGAAAAATCAAGACACAACTTTGGTTAAGCTTGCACAATTATAAGTATATATGCAATAAATGATAAACAGAAAGCACACAAAACTATGTAAAGAGTCGAAAAATCATAAAAATAAACAAACAATATAAAAAAAATAATAGATTATCTTCAATATTTCAATATTTAAAATTATTGAAGATATATTTAATCTTTCGTATGTCCAGTTATTTAAATATCTTTTACTGTACTTTACATATTATATATTCTTAATAAATATAAAAAAAAGTCAACGAAAATAAATAAAGACATGTCCTCCTTCTCTTATCATAAGTGAACAGTAGCAAAACAGGTGTTGAACTGTGCAACTATAATAGAAACACTGATCCCGTCAAATTCCATCGCCCATGCCGGACACAGTTTATTTAAGGTAGGCTCTTCCACTATGCCACATACCAGTGCCCCTACACAGTTGCATGGTAAAAAGTACCAGCCCAAACTGGATTTGAACTGACGATCCTCAGTGCTATACCTGGCCACAGTACAACGCCTTAGACCATTCATCTTTTTCAACACCAATGGTGACTTGGTATTATTGCGTTAATAGACCTTGACATATATGTTACATCAAACCACGCTGAAGGGTTGAGTAAAATGGACATAGTACTGAGATTTAAGAGTTGTTACATTTATAATTGACTCTTTTATTAAAAATGTGTTATGAAATTCAAAACAAAATATAGAGAGAAATTTTTGATTCACAAACGCTTTATGAATGAAAACACAACACACACAGACTATTATGCACATAGAGCTAATAGACAACTGAGCAGTGAGAACTGACAGACAAACAGAAGTAATTTAGTAGGACGATGTGCGACATTTTCAAGAACTCGTCATGTAGAGTTAATGCAGAATTCGCTGCACTACCACTAAGCTCAAACACAGATTGCATCGCAAATTGTTTTTAAAGACTGGACTATAATATATTATTGTTATTACTATATTATATTATAATGTTATTTGTATTCAGTATAGTATAAATTCAAGCTTATATTATTAACTGTACGAAGTATTTAAACACATAGTCTCAACTCAAAGTTTTAAACTAGAAATACATACAGACTGTTTAAATTTTAGGCTCTTCTCCATTTGGTTGTTCAGTAAATTTGCTTAACCCAAACTCTAGTGCAATGTAATTTTAATAAGAATCAAATTAATGTAACAGTGAAGTCTCACAAGTTGGGCTATTTATCTCCTGAGGCAAATCATAATTTTTTTTCTCATGTCACAAAGAAATGGATTTGAACTTTTGCTTAGCTACTTTTACACGGTTGAAAATATGAAACTTCTTGGATCTAATGACAAGTTATGATCCACCCCAAAAATGTAATCCCATTATAGACATTGCACTTTATATGAATGTCATAACCAGCTGTCGATTGATGAAAGCATTACTGAGACACAGTGCCACACCAAGTATAAGCCTAACAACAAAGAGGTAGGAAGACTCTTATATGGGTAGGTATATGAGATATGATTAGTTATAACAACTTATATTTTGGATAGCATATAAACAAGTGTTCCTAGACTGATAAGTTATTTAAAGTCAGAATTCTCATTACTGGACTTCAAAGAGATAAGAAACACTAAGCAACATAAAAAGCGATATAATGTATTCACAAGTAAGCTTACAATAAAGCAAAGGATTGTTGCTTTAGGCTAATGACAGTCCCAGAGATATATTGTCCTGTTGCAGTCATAATAAAACTGCAGGAATAAAGGATTACTACTCTATCAGAATTCTTAACAAAGTCAGATCGCGAAAAAACCAGCAGTATTAAAAAAAAGTACTGTAATTATACAGGGATAGTAAAAACAACTAATATGCAGTACACCTGTGAAGATAAACAAATTTCCATGAATTGCAGAAAGCAAAAATTTTCAAGGATGATAATACTCAATAGAACTTTGATGCAAAACAATATATAAAAAACCATTGAAGCCTATTGGAATGTACCACTTTGTATTTTGCATGTACATAAAAATATAACTGGCTAAGCCTATTTGTGGCATTTACCTTGTCCATATATTTCCACTCCAGAATGGAACACACCAAGACCAATGGGAGTTGTGTATTCATTTATCCAATACTGAAACAAGACAGGCTTACTATGCTGTATAAATACATAAACTGTTAACTATAAGATTTAAAATTAATAGGTCCTAAATAATATGCAAATTATTTATTTTATAGTTTCTAATAGGCCTAATAAAAACTTTTAAATTATTGTGAATTGATTAAGTTGTAGACCTAATAAGTAAATAAATGGATATGTAGGTTTGCTAAGTTTAATAAAGCATTAATGTATACAACAAAAAGTATAAAGGCACTCAAAGAGAAAACATGAAACTTAATTTACTATAAGTCCACTCATCCTATATATACAGTGGTTATAACCCTTAGGGTGTTTTTACACACATACCCACAAAATTGGAGCAGTATCTAGTACCAGGAGCAATGTTAATAAATGAAGTGGTTGACATTAAGTCCGTTCCGGCATTCGACGATTGGGAGTGCAGTACGGCTGTATCTAAACCTACCGGGAGCCAAGTCGGCATTTGGCAGCTGAAGCCAATGCTTTCTTACATGCATGTTCCCACAGACTCCTAATCACAAGACATTGTGGTGGCTGGGAAAGCTTGTTTTCTTCAGTATTGGTGGTGTCCCTGCAGTGTACAGTCATAGCGAAATTTAAATATAATGTTTGTCCTTAACTGAACTTGTGGAATCAAGATCTTGTTGGTGGGACAAACACAGTGATGTCTATAAGTATAAAGTCCTGAGCAGAGGTTCTGGAATGAAATATTCACGTACATGGTGGACGACTTAGGAGACCTGGATAAGGAGGAGCAAGAAAGAACAGGTTAGAAAAACTAATTCGCCTAAATACATTAGGTGCTACATCTAATTTAAATATTTAACTCACATCTATTTGAAAGCCAAGAGAAGTTTGCACACTCTTGATCCTTTATATGCTTATGGCTTTTATTTGTTTTCAAGAGTGTCTACTCCAATAAATTACAATCATCAAAGTGGCAGTGAAAACATGCATGGAAACCTCACAAATTGTCCGGTTATATTTTTTATGCTATTTTTGGTGTATGAAAACTACACGGTACAGCTGTCTGAACCAGGTTCAGTCTTGTCTGTGCGTGTGAAAATGCCCTTACCCACCCATAAATGTGCTGTGGTGATGACCCTTGCCCACGATGATGAGAAATTCACTACAATGTACTTATATGGGTGAATGGCATTAATCTACTTATTACTACAAAGCCAACATTATAGTATGACAGTCCTCTGGTAGTTTTGACTCAATTACTCATAGCATTATATATGTACATCTATTAAGTGAAATTGGTGTAAGCTTAGGGTATGTATAACTATATACAATAACTTACATTGTAACAGATTTCATGCTAACGCCAAGTTAATGTGTTTCCCATCTAGAGTGCATATTTTTCTCAAACATGCCTTTGGGAATTCTTTTTAAATATGAATTTAGAGAGGCAGGCTCAGTAACCTAGAACCGGCGCATTAAAATTCTATGACCAGGAGGCTATTTTGGGGTGTTTTTTTATAAAATGTAAAAATATTTTTAAGATTTAAAGTTACCTTTATTTTGTATAATTTTGTTAACAAAAGACTGGAGAACACTGTGGCGATCCATACAATAATATGGATATATATATAAATGAAAAGAATTAATCATTAAAAAACTATTTGTAAGGGAAAAAAGGGGCATGCCTGGAAAAAGGCGTTACATACATAAATTAAAATTTCCAAGATAGTCAAAAGCCTAAAATTTAGTCTATTTTCAGAAAACGTAGTTTTACTAAAATTAGTTAAGAAACAGTTGACCTACATTACACAAACTGTAAAAAGTACCAGAAACTCAAAATTCTTTACCTTGGATATAATAATAATAACAATTCAACGGAATAACTTGCATATAAGGACTAGATGGTTATATTATAAACTAAAATTTAGCTATGAACATGCTCTATAAAATGAATGTAATATTGTCTGATTAATATGTTCTTTACTGTTTAAACCATAAAATATGATTATAAATGTACACAACCTATATAACCTACTACTATTACTACTGCACTTTGTATTTGCCTAAACAGAAAAAAGAATACTTTTATAAGAACTAAACACGCTTCACTTTTTATTAAATATACATTTTGGTACTTTTAGTAACAATATAAAGAAACAATTAAATTGATAATGTTAACTCAAAACAAAGACAAAAAAGCACAATAAAGTAGTTAGTTACATAAACTTTGTAAACAAACAAAGCGGACAGCGAGCATTTACTTTCAACACCAACTTCCATCTTTTACAAATGACAACATCGTTGTCATAGAAACAAATGAGATACATCATGTTATTCAGTGTTTCAAGCGATATATGAATCACGTCGCTATTTCGAAGTTTACGTACTCTAAAGTGCAGAAAGCGATCACTGCACATAGATAGAACATCCTTTGTTCACCACGGATGAAGATATTAAGAGAGTTAAGAGATTAAATTATATATACACAGAGTGTGTTCCAGAACTCTCTGAGGATATTTTTAGGTATTGATTGTGGGTCAAAAACAAGACATATTATCATATTTAAAAATAACAAATCACCTCCGGTATCCATACAACCACCATTTTGTATTTTTTACAAATTATTTTTTAAACTATTTAACATGCAGAATTCAATTTTGGTATACACATTATTAAAACCAATTCCTTACTGAAATAAAAAAAAAAAAAATAAAACTTTTTTCAATTGTTTTCAAAATGGCGGTACTTTGAAATGTTTTATCCTTAATAACTTTTAAAAAGGTAAGAATAAAACAAAATCACAAGAATATCTTCTTTTGCAAATTTAATTTGCAATGTAAAAAGGTCATGTTGTATGAAATCGGATGACAAACAACCTAGATTTGAGTACTTTTGTATTTAATCATATACGTGTGAATGTGTCGTGCCGTGTGAGTCAACTATAACAATCTATCAGCGATCTGTTCTGATTACTTTCATCTAAAAACTACAATAAAGTGATTTGTGACATTATTTTAATTAAAATGCCCTTTGCAGACTACAAGAAAAAGTTGCAGATGATTTTCTTTGTTATTAAATTAAAAATTTATTTTAATCTTGAGTAGCGGAGGTAATTTGGAATTTTTAAATACAATATTATGTCTTGTTTTTGACCCACAATCAATACCTAAAAATACCCTCAGAGAGTTCTGAGACCTGTATATAATACTAAATTCAATTTAATAAAACAAATCAGCGATAGTCAGAAGTGGGACTTGAACTCATGCCCAGAGATGTTGTTTAAGACCAGAGCACATTGCCTTTTATATATACCAATTATATACAAAAATTTTAATTGATTTGAAGCTAAAGACAAGTTGAAATGTTTTTCTCATGTAAGAGTATATTTTTCTAAAATTTGCCGATAAAATGTTTCATTCAACCATTTTGAGACCAACTTCCGATACATCTTTCGAAGTTGTAAGGAAGAAGGCAAACTTCTGATATATCAGAAGTTAAGCAATTTTTGTTCGGTATTTTTTCTTATGTCATAATTCAATAAAATGTTTGCAAATTAACGTAGATAAATAATCAAGATAGCTAAATATAATAGGCTTCATAGTAATATGTGACATTATATTCATATACTCTGTTTAATCATGCGTTGCAGCATCCTTACTGTTATATACATAGACAAAAGCCTGTTAATGTCAGACACTAAGTCATGTTTAACTGCTATTTTTAATGTGTAGTTTTTTTAATTACTATGCAAATTAGATTATTTATATTGTCTTTTGTATCTTTTGTTTATATTTAGAGTTCTGTTCTTTTCTGCATGTTGAGCATAAGAGAACCAACATTGATTGAAAATTGTAGTTTTTAGGTTTTTACTTGAACTTTAAATGGATATTATTTGTTCCTAACTGCAATTTTCCCCAGAATGAAACTCTCTATAGTTGTTTAAAAACATATTACAAAAAAATTTAGGTTTACTTTTTAAAAAAATTGTCACAAGTTTGAAGTAGGCAGTGCCGGATTAAGCACAAGGCGAACAAAGTAGTTGCTTTGGGGCCTCGGAGGAAAAAAATGTTTTTTGATCAAAAGTAAATGGTTTTAACGTAGGTAAAATTAAAATGATGTATTGGGCTTGACCTAATTAAGAACAGGAACTGTAATAATGAATGAGTTCTGAGCCTCTATTCCAGAGGGGATAAACTTAGTAAGCATGACACTATATTGTGAAAACATTGAAATTGGAATCGCTGTCCAATTATTTAGTTCACTTCTTGACTTCTTGGAATCTCAACAAACCAATTTCGATCATTACGAACAAGAGGTATCTAAACTTACCGACTCGGATTATTCTGAAGAGTGTAAAAGATAAAAAAAACCAAGGAAACAACAATTTGATGAAGGTGATGCCAATGGTGTTGTTCTTCAGGAGAAAGACAAAAAAACATGTTTACCTATTTTGTGGATAGGCAAATCACTAAGTTAAATCGACGTTTGAAAGCAAACCAAACAGTTAATATAAAGCTGTGGGTCTAGTGCGCATTTCAAACACTATCTGATGCTCAAATAAAGGAGGTTGCTTCAAAGTTAATTGAACATTACCCTAATGATATAGAGCAAGAAATAGGAGACAAAAAATAGTACAATCTAAATATTTCATAGCTCAGTTTGTATAACTCAGTGGAGTGCTTTCTATTGCAGCTTCAGAATCGTATGGTATTTTATATGAACAAAATCTGCAATTGACATTT
Source organism: Stictocephala bisonia (assembly GCA_035578905.1). Lineage (NCBI taxonomy): Eukaryota > Metazoa > Arthropoda > Insecta > Hemiptera > Membracidae > Stictocephala > Stictocephala bisonia. The sequence goes on along the minus strand of JAQJVL010000562.1, from coordinate 38,424 downwards.
CCAAATTTGGTAGTTACTCTCAGAATGTATCTTATGAACACTTATGATTACAAATGCACCAGGTGAACGATCGTTTTCAAAAATGAAAATCATCCAGTCTTGTCACCACTCTACAATGGTTCAAGAGAGACTTGCTTCACTTGACATATTGTCTAGTGAAAATAATATTCTGGAGAGTTTGGAATTCAAGCAGCTGTTGAGTTGCTTTATTGCAAAGAAGTTGATAAAATTAAATTTAGTTCAATGTAGCTAAACAATGAAAAATGTAAATATTGTATATAATTAATTCCAATTTTTGTGAATTTCAAGTAATTTAATTACTTATATTTGATCTAAACATTAACATACCACTTATAATTATCCAATTGTACATTTCGTTTTTGGTTATTATTGTGTTTCTATGAGCCTAGCTCTTACAAAGTAAAGCAAAATATTCTAAATTCCAATTAAACTCATTCAAAATAAAGATTCTGAGGTATTGGGCTAATTTAAGTAAAGTATGCAAGTAATTTGCTGGTAAATTCCAGTTGATCACATGTTACATCACTAGCCTTGACCGGAGGGTTCCGACGTTATCGCAAGATAATGGCATCAAGCACATACCAACGTGTGGCTGTCCCTTGGATGGGTGACCGTTGGACCTTGCACGCAGCCCGCCTGCCCGGTCACTGGTGGTGGTTCGGAAGAAACCCTTAAGCCGTTGGTCCTCAGGTAAAATGATAGAGAGGGCTTCTTAGCCCTAACTTCGCCTGGTAAAATAAGTCGAACTTTACGTCACTGCCCACGGGACTGTGATTGATGGCAAATGTAAGATATTGGGTCATTGTTCTGTTGTGATGGATGGCTTGGTACCCTTAACATATGAATTGCTGGGGTGATGGTAGGGTTTTATGGGGGGTTCGGGGTGGTTAGGTGGGCCTAGCCGTACATAGATTGGAGGGGGGGGGGCGTAGTGAGGGACCTCATGACCTTTCTTGCTTTGGGGCCTCAACCCGGCTCTGTAAGTAGTATATAATATTTACCTATATCATTTCCAACTGAAAGCTACATGCTTTCAAAGCCCATTTTATAGTCTACCACATAAACAAGGATTCAAGAAGATATGATATATATATATATGGTTATCAAAATATCCATTTCCTTGAAGGTCTGCAAAAACATTCAAAATGGCTGGTATTTCTTACTCTTTGTATTGCAGACTGGTTTCAAAAGTGTTTAATATTGAAAATAACTTTTTTTGTAACATTAAAAGGACACTTATCAAAGTCATGTACGCAGCAGCAACATTTCCATTAAACAGATTTGCATTTGATAATTGAAGTATAGATACCTTTTCCTTCTCGTACATAACTTAATAATATACACCTTATTTACTAAAATAAACAGCAAAGGGTAAGCTAATTTTAACAAAGTGTCATTCACTGCTTGGGATCAAACTGAATTCTCCAAGATACTATGATTTAACTAAGATCTTTGAAACTGGTATTCAAGCTAATTTTGAGATATTTGGTGTAGATTTTGTACTAAATCCATAGCTGCTGTTTAAATACATCTTCAGGCAGACAGTCACAAGCGGCCTCTGATTAAGCATATTAATAGTTATGAATATTCAATATCTTCACGGTAATCCCGATTAGTTTATTAAAATTTCATTATATAAATATATAACAAAAAGAACATGCTAAAAATAATGTGGTTGTTAACATTAGCTGGGTAAAAAGTATTTATTTGTTGCAGTATTGTTTAGTCAGATATGTATGATCTCTTGTCTATAATGTTGGATATATTTTATTGTTAATTGTTGCCTGGTGTTGATATTGGGAGTATAGCTTTTGTTTTGTTGCCAAATTTCTTAGCCGATTTATGATTTCTTTTGTTATAGGTGTTTGTTATTATTACTGCTAACTTTTATTGTTGTTGTGATGTAACTTATATACAGGGTGTTCGGTAAAAGTGTTCCAATAATTTATGATGTTATTGTACACATTAAAATAAACAAAAAAGTTCCTATGAACATAGGTCCTAAAACCTATAGTTTTCCGTCTATCTGTCTGTATGTGTTTTTTACATAAAAATTTATAAATTGAGAACCACTAATAGTACAGTTATGAAATTTTGTAGTTATGTTTACCTTTTGTATTCTCACTTGAAAAAAAAATATGAACAAAATATCTTTACCCGTTTCAAAATGGCGGCCAATCGAAAATTTTGATGTTTAATCACGCAAAAACCACACCCTGTATAAAAATGTTACAAGAATAATAAAAATTTGGAAATGTTTTTCTAAAACTAATGGTGTTTGTTTCATTTAAATCATATAAAAAACAACTGAGCTGTACTAAAACACATAAAACCATGTTTTACATTAGTACACAACAGAAAGTATACTTTTCTAGACTGTTGTACTCTGAACAGCTGATTTAAAGCCAATGATCTGATTATTGTGAACATGTTTATTTAAGGTTATAAATAAATAAATTCTTTATTGCATGAATACAATTAACAATTGTGTTGCAAAAGTCAAAATTTCTTTAGGCTAAAACACTCACACACAATCGGACACATTCATACATACATCTTGCACATGCATCATACATTCACACACTTGACACCAGAATTGCATGATAGGGTGTTTACTGATTGTCCAAGTGGCTTTGAAAAAATTCTTCAACTGAATAAAAAGCACTTTCCACCAAAAGGTATTTTAAACGTCTTTTGAACAAATTCAGGTTTTGATTTTTAATTTGTTCAGGGAGCAAATTGATTATGTTTACACCCACTTGTGATGGCAGACGCTTGAAAGCTGCGCTTCTATGCCTCTGCGTTCTGTAATTATTCCTCCCTCTAGTTTCATAAGAGTGAACATCCCTACCGCGCGTCAAAGTGCACTTTGACTTGCAGTACAGGGCGACCTCCAATATATATAGAGGCAGGGTATGGTCAATAATCTAAGCTCCCTAAACGCTTCTCGACACGACTCTCTGACGTTTAATTTTAAAATAGTTCTGACAGCTCTTTTTTGAAGTCTAAATACCCTTTCCAGCTTGTATTTAGAACAACTACCCCAAAGTCTTATACCATAGGCTAAGTGGGTATGGATCAAGCCATAATATGCAAGTTTTAAGACTTCCAGGGAGCAGAATTGTGCCAGGTTGCGCAGAGCAAAAATGCCCGAGTTAACTCTAGCACACACACTGTCAATGTGAACGTCCCAAGTCAACCCTTTGTCAAGGTGTATTCCAAGGAACTTCGTGGACTCTGTTTCCTCTAAGAGTACATCATCCACCATTACTGTAATTTGATTCTGTTTTCAACAAGTGTTGAGGCTGACAAAATGTTATGAAATTTGACTTAGAATTGTTTGTTTTCAGGCCCATTTTATTAAAATGTTGAATGCATTGATTCAGATCAATAAATGATTTTACTTCTAAATCACGTGATGATTCATCTATCTCACAAAGAGTCATGTCATCAGCGTACTGAATAACTTTTCCGAACTGAATTGAAGATTTTAGACCATTTATATATAGATTAAACAAAACTGGACCGAGGATTGAACCCTGTGGGACACCTTGAGTAATAAGTGTTTTGCCTGACAGGGCATTCTCAACCTGTACACACTGGATCCTGCCTTTAAGGTATGACGAGACCCATTTGTGTGACAAACCTCAAACGCCAAAAGACTCCAACTGGTGCAACAGTGTCTCATGGCTTTGGAGAGATCAAGAAATATGCTAAGCACATGTTCTCTTCTCTCCAATCCATCGACAACGAGCTCTATATGATTTGTAACTGCATCGACAGTTGACTTGTTTTTCTTGAAACCATATTGTTCAGGATCCAGAATGTCATAGTGTAAAAGAAAATTTTCCAACTGTGCAAGAAAAATCTTTTCAAAAACCTTGCTGATGGCGGGCAGAATTGAAATAGGACGATAATTGCTGATTATGCAAGGATCGTCCTTTTTAAAAATTGGAACGATTTTTGCTGTTTTCAGGATGTCTGGAAAGGTCCCCGTTTCAAATGAAATGTTAACAAGTTTGGTTAGTGGCACCAACAATTGCTTATAGCATTGTTTAAGCAACCAAACTGAAACGCCATTAATATCGCATGATTTCTTTGAGCTAAGTCCCTGCATGACCCGAGCCACCTCGTTCTCATCAACAGGGGTCAACACCATAGACGTCACTGGCGATCGAAAACCTTGTGGATGATTAGTAGGTCCCGTGAGATTAGAGTTAGAGTCGGACTCAAAACTAAAGTACTTGTTGAATAAATTAGCAACAGTCTCAGGATCTTCTCTCTTTATGTCACTGTCGTATATTGTTATTGACTTGGATTTTTTTGAGAATTTTGAAATCGTTGATGAGTTATTAATTATGGTCCAAGCAGTTTTTAAAAAAATGTTCACTGAACTTTAAAGTTTTTTCAATGTCATATGCCTTCGCGGCCTTTATGACCTGTCTATACACTCTTCTATAATTTCTAAAAAAATGTTTAAAACGCTCGTTTTGTGTGCGAATGAAGATCGAGTGATAGAATTTAATTTTCTCTCTTGAGATCAAAATCCCTTTGGTGACCCATGAACTTTTCTTTCGACCTTGAGCTTTTTTAAAACATTTAAAGGGACATGCCATGTTTAGATAGTAAACTAAACGATCATTGAATGCATTGTACATCACATTTGCATCATTATAATGATTGAGGAAAGTCCAGGATTCACATTCAAGAAAGTTTTTAAGGTTTACAATGTTATGGTGACGAGTGAGTCTACGGTTCTGGGGCTTTGAGGTTTCGAAATCCAGAGAACAACCAGTGACCGTAACCTCCTGAGCAAAATGATCCGATATGGCCGCGTCAAGTACAGAGACCTCAGCATTCAAAATATTTGTGATAACGTTGTCGATGGATGTTTTTGATGTGCCTGATATTCGAGTTGGAGAATTCACAGACCAATTTAGACTAAAAGAGTTTAACATATCGCAGAGCCGCTGGGCTAGAGGGTGTGAGTGGTTTAAAACATTAATATTAAAATCCGCCATGATTAAAAATTTAGATTGCCCTTTGTTGACCAAATTTAAAAGTGTTTCGAACTTTTCGCGTCAGCACAACCATTAGGAAATCGATAAAATCCAATAATATTGATTTTTCCATGCTGCTTTGAGTTGATTTTAATGCCTTCGACCTCAAAATCAAGTTCAGATGTGTAACTAATTTTGATTTGCTGAAATTTGATATGATTTTTTACAAAAATTGCTACACCACCCCCTCTATAATGTTTTTGATTATAAACACTGGCCAATTCAAAGTTTTTAATTTTGTAAAGATTTATATTTTCATGCGTAAAACCATGCTCAGAGACAATTAATATATCTGGCTCTAGCTCATCGCACAGGAGATCCAGTTCATCTACCTTATTAGTAGCTGTTTGAGCATTTAAATGATTAGTTTTATTGTTTTATTTTCAAATTTTAAATTTTGGTTGGTTAATTTTGATTTGCAATCTGGTGTCCCTACCCTGTTTTTAATTTTATTGGTATACAAAGGTTTTTTTGATGATGTACACTTGGGTTAAAACTATTTCTGGTTGATCCTTGGGTGATGGCATCGGAGTAGGTGTTGTAAGGTAAGCTGTAGGGTTCTGGCACTGATGGGGCAGATGGCTGAGGTAGAGTAGAGCTGGAGGACTTAACGGCATCCGCAGCGGGGTGGTGGCGGCGTCTGCAAGCGGGCATCGAGGTAAGGCCATCTGCGATGCATTTAGATAGCAGACGCTTCCCAATAGCTCTCATATTTAGTCCGTGAGTTGTGTAATGACACCGCCCAATGCTCGAGATGTCTAGAAGTTTCACTCCATGATAGCGAGCACATATCTGAGCTAAGTATGCGTTCACTCCGTAGATGACGTCATGAACAGGGCTGACGCGAGGCAGGTCATGTCGAGGTGGTAAAGGACACACTAAGATATTAGAGGTCTGCCTGATATTGAGTAATATTCCCTCGATGTTTTGGAGGATGATTTCCTGTCTCCCAGCAGCCACGTCATTTGTACCAGCAATCAACACCACACAGTCAGGTGGTGTGGAGGAGTTTGTGACGATGTCCATGAGACCGGCGCCGGGTTTGCACACACCGGTGACTTTTGTGCGATCAGATATCTTCTCATTTACTAGAGCAGCAAGGTGCCGTGCATGGCTGTCTCCGGCTATTAGAACGGTTTTAAATGGAGTATGAACTGAAATAGGATTTTTTTTGTTGAGGGTTTTATTCGAAATTGCTTTTGTTGATGGCAAGTGAATTTTATGCTGTTTAATTTTCTTTTTCTTGTTTTTAGAAGTGACTATTGTAAAAGGTTGAGAGATTTCTTCATTATTTGTACTCAACGGTTCAAAGATGTTTGAAAGGGTAAGTGGTTCTACTATTTGAGTTGAGTTGGGGCAGAATTTAGAATAAACTTGAGTTTTCAGTTGTTTCGTTTCTTCCTCAAGGCACCTTATAGAAGTTAGCATATTATTTACCTCTTCTTCCAGAATTATACATTTTTGACTGGGAGGTTTGTTGGGAAGGTTTGATGCGTCCATTTGCGAAGCCTGATCAATTTTAGATGGAACGGAATGGGAATAGGGGAAGAAGTTTGTGTTATAACTTTTTCTTATTTAAAGCTCTTTTATGAGTAACCTTCACTGTATATCTTGTAAAATTTTGTTTTCATAAAAGTCAAACACTTAAATAGAACTATTATATTGTACTGAGAAATAAATGATAAAAATGGAAAGATGGAACTCGGGTTTCTATACAATGTATGAAAGGTGACGCTTGTACCAATAACCTTACACCCCTCCAGCCAAACCCCCTCACACATGAGGATTGTGACAGCTACAGAATACAAATAGGAACGTGGGCTTTACTCATATACCAACGTTCTATTGCATAGCCAATAACATCTGAAAATGTTATTCCTGTCAACTAGAGTGCAAATTACTTTTTAGAAGGGTGTTTATGTTGTTTTCAATGTTTAATGAACTAAATCCATATAAGAGTTTCTCATGAAATGGTTTAAAAATGTTATTTAAGTAACAGGTAATTTAAATTAACAGTTTTGTAACAGAAAATTAAGATGTACAATATGACGGTCCACCCACATATAAAGATATCCATACAAAAATAGCTTCTAGCCTCTATAATACAACGAGAATTTAAGAATGAAAATAAATTTCATTCATAAAATTGTATTGACAGAATGAACAAATGTTTTTTTAGTTACTTAAATTATTTTTACTTACGTAATTTTTAAAATCACTTTTAAGAAAATTACTATTTATTTAACCAATAAACGCCAAATAAATATTTCTTGAGCTTAACACTGTGTGTGCGCGTGCGTATGTCTAGGTTAAGAATATTTCAAATATTTGTTTGATCAATTGTTAATTGTTAAGCGCACGTGAACCTGTATACATAGGCTATATCAGTACATGACTACACTTTGCTTTACTAACTCTGCCTTATGGTAGTATTATGCTATAAGAAACGTGTGTTACTCATTGTAGAGGTAATGTATTGACTAAGGTTCTATGTACGAGATTAAACGGTTACTAACTTGAGTCACGCCGTCAGCGAGTGGCCTTCACGTGAGTGAAATGATACCGTTTTCTTCTATAAATAACAAAGGAAAAACGTTTATTTAAATAGTATATTATATTTATACCTTCAAACTAAATAGGCCAAATTCTCGTTAGTAAATTTATTTCTGTTTTTTTTCGATTGGAGACCAACTTAAACGACTACTAAATGATAAAAAATTATAAAAGAATGTTTCTGTCACTGTTGGCATTAACACGTAACTTAAATAACCTATTTCTTCTGTACTGTAAAAGCTTTGTGCCAAGTACTTTAGTACTGCAATAAAACATGCAATTTTAATTAGTTATACTGTAGTTAATTGTTTGCTTTAATTAGTGAGTGTTTGTGGTTTAGTTTCGTTTTATTATCAACAAGAAATGGAAAATAATGGAATTCATAACTTTACCAATTCAGAAATGGCAGATATGCATCTAATGTATGGCCTTGCTAATTGTAGTGGTACTGAGGCAAGAAGACTGTTTCAGGAACGTTTTCCAAATCGTGTGTTACCTTGTAATAAAACATTTTCAACAATTCATCGACGACTTGCAGAGACTGGAAGCTTTTCACACCAAAAAACAGGTAAAACTCTGGCCGACAGGTTTCAGTAAGAACACCTGAATTGGAAGAATCCATATTGGATGTCATAGCAGACCACCCCAACAAAAGTATTAGAGAACTTGGTTTTCAGTTCAATGTTAGCTGTGAAACAGTCTGGACTATACTACATGAACAACAACTTCATCCTTACTACGTACAAAAAGTTCACTCACTGCTACCTCGTGATTACCATCCCTGAATCCAGCTTTCTCAGTGGTTTATTCGAAAATGTGTGAACCCACATTTCTTGAATAAGGTGTTATTCACGGATGAGGCCAAATTTTCATGAACCATGATTATTAATTCTCACAACTCACACATTTGGTCCATCGATAACCGACATGCAATTACACAGGTTAATCACCAATATCAGTTTTATTTAAATGTTTGGGCTGGCATAATTGGTGACAATTTGTTTGTAAGCTTTTTACCAAACATTCTTAACGGCCAGACATATTTACATTTTTTGACTGATGACCTTCCAACTATTCTTGAGGATTTGCCACTGAATACCCGCAACAGTATGTGGTTTTAGATAACATCGAAGAGTTGCGAGCAAGGATATTAAATGGCATTGCTACAATTCCGCAGACACCTGGCATTTTAGAAAGAGTCCGCCAGTCAATGAGGAGGTACTTGGATGCCTGCATTTTAAACGGAGGCCGCCACTTTGAGCAATTATTATAAGTTTAATAATTTTAATTTTCTAAATGTTAATAAATTTACCATTAATAAATGTTAGTTGTTTTCTATTGTTTTTATTTGACCTTCATATTCAATGACTATGTACTAATGTAAAACATTTATGTTCACAATAATCAGATCATTGGCTTTAAATCAGCTGTTCAGAGTACAACAGTCTAGAAAAGTATACTTCCTGTTGTGTACTAATGTAAAACATGGTTTTATGTGTTTTAGTACAGCTCAGTTGTTTTTTATCTGATTTGAATGAAACAAACACCATTAGTTTTAGAAAAACATTTCCAAATTTTTATTATTCTTGTAACATTTTTATACAGGGTGTGGTTTTTGCGTAATTAAACATCAACATTTTCGATTGGCCACCATTTTGAAACGGGTAAAGATATTTTTTTCTCAAGTGGGAATACAAAAGGTAAACATAACTACAAAATTTCATAACTGTACTATAAGTAGTTCTCAATTTATTAATTTTTATGTAAAAAACACATAGGGCCTACAGACAGATAGACGGAAAACTATAGGTTTTAGGACCTATGTTTATAGGAACTTTTTTGTTTATTTTAATGTGTACAATAACATCATAAATTATTGGAACACTTTTACCGAACACCCTGTATATTTGTTGATCAATTATTTATTTATTAATAGTCATGAAACTGTTGTGTTGATGCTGTTATAGTTGTTTCTAATTTATTATTGTTGAACATTTTTTTAGTTTTTGGTATTGTTGTTCTTTTATATTGTTTTGTTGCCATCTTGAACTATTGTCTGTAACATTGGTATGCAAAGTACCATGGGAAATAAACTTGTATTTACCTAGTTTAGCACTTTTATATTTATTAGGCCTAACTTAACCTAGTAACCTGACTGTCTCTTAGGCTGCAATATATGTGAATTTGCCTTTATTGGCTAATAGTTGTAGTTTAGGTGCACTTAAAGGGCGCTGATCGCCATTCGCCCCAGAAGTAGTTTTAACCATTATATCTTGTGAAATAATTGTTTAAGATCAAAATAGTGTTCAATTTTGTACTTAGTGTGAAAAAACATCAAGTTAAAATGATGATTACAATATCATTTAAATAAACAGAAATATGTAAAAATTTGCTAATACTTAGTTGTGATATTGCTGTTTTCGAATTTTACTGTATATTTTGTGATTTCCAAAGATTAAAAATACATATCTAATGGATACTCTAGTCAATTGTTGACCCGTTTCAGGCAAACTTTTCAAATTTTGTTAAGTGCAAAAAACTGCACGGTAACCAATAACTAAACATAAATAATTTTAGCAGTGGAAGAGCCCTTCTTATATGTTGAGCACATTGCTCCTAATTTCAGAACAATACACTAGAACTCTTTTCTATCAACCTTTTATATGAGCAACCGCTGTTACAAATGTCAAGGCGCGCTTATAAACAGACGAAATAATAGAGGTTTAAAATTTACTTACCATATCATAAACATTGAGCATGACTGGTTCTCTTGCCATGTTATCTATGAGGAGTTCCTCACTGTCACTGGGGAAACTCAGGCAGCTTGGAAATTGGATGCTGCAGCCTGGCACAAAATAATGACTTAACAAAATTAATCTTTATTTATTATTGTTTCAAATAAAACTAAGTGCTTTGAAAACAACTAATCAAAAATCCTGTGAGTGCTTAATTTTGTGTATGTAACAAATTGGTGCAACTCTTTTACTTGCAAACACCTAAGTCTGTAACCTATGACAAAATCTAGTCATAGTCCTCACCTAAGTTCTTCCATTTTGAGTGTAACATAACATTAATAAAAAAAACGGCCGATTACAAATAAAAACTATACACTGTTTTAGGATGCAGGAATACAGCACATTTTTGTTACTAGGCCTAAAACAAAGCACCTAAAATATAACTTCACTACTTTAATAAGAACAAAATGATTCCTCTAATTTACTGCCACCCGCCACCACCACACATACAGAATTACCCATAAAGTTTACAAGCCAATCCAAACCCCTAGAGTTAGCAGAACTAAACAGCTGATTATGAGTGGAGAGCATATGTAAGAGCAAGAGGAACTAAAATGCAAAAACTAGCAGATGACGGTAAAAACAAAACTTCATTCTCTATGCTTAGCATAGAGTTTAAGAACGTAATCACATAAACCCTCTATTATACGTAAGTAAGTCAAGGTTAGGTTAGGTTAGGTATTCGGCAACATCAGGAACATAAGAAATATCAAAACTATTCAATGATAAATGTATAATTTATTGGTTTTTATTGAAAATTTAAAAACTTTACATGGGGACAAAGTGTTTGGGAGATTGTAAGCGATAGGTTAGATGCTCGGTCCTCTAAGAGGGGGCCGGATAGAAGCCGGCCGCCGCGCTCTGACTCCAGCCCGTTTAACATGGGAGAAATATTTAGTTTCTTAATTACCACCTAACCGACGGTTTTTTGAGAAAAATGAAGAAGTAGCCCAAATCTAGGAGTCATTTACTATTATTAGAGGTAAATAATTTAAACAATAATAATTTATATTTGTTACAAATTGACTTTTAAGAGAACGTTTTTCCCATTTAAACCTACGTATAATTGACTAATTTGAAATGACTAGTTAAAACGTTATTTACTGTGTAAAAAATATAATTTTTGCATCCTTAGAATCCTTACTATTTTTAGTACGGGGAGACTTCGATTTTACAAAAATAATAATTTGTTAGTCGTTATTTTTGGCAATTCTAAAAAATGTTTGCATGTAGACGTTACTCATCGGGTGGTAGAAGTTCAGAGATGTCCTCACAGAGCGCTGCACCTTCGTTTGTAGTCTGCACTCTGCAGTCCTGTCTATTCCACGCGAGGAGTCGGACTGTCATTGATATATTTTAAAACATAATGCTTGATTTCTATCTTATATGAATACATTTTTACATGAACATAATAATTAATTGTGTTTAAATCTAGTAAATATACACATATAGTAAAGATTTAGTTCTCTATAGTAAAAATATTTCCTTAAATGGGCATTTTTTTTATTCAGCAATATAAATTTAATAATTATTATTTACTTAGTTTTTAGGACAATTGTCAATGCATTTGTATTTTATGTTGTAGATATAAGCTGTTTATTTTTTGTTTATTTATTTAGGTGTTCAATATTTAGTTATATTCTCCTTGAATGTACAGTTTACATTTGCTAGAGCTCGAGTATGTTGATTATATAATGCTTTTATTTTTATTCTATTTAGTTAGGCGTCCCATGTCTGAAAACAGGAAATCGTAACTGTACAAGTTAGAAAAATAAGTTATATTAGTTTTATCTGTACTGTTGTCTACTATACCGGTATAACTATTTTACTGGGTTATTTATATTATTATTTTAAACTTAGTTTTGTAATACGTCATGAAATAAGTTGTATTAAGTTTCTTAGAATTGTTAATACATAAGAATTTGTTTAGTCATTAGTATTGTAATAGTAAATGTTCGTGTAATGCTATGCCTTTTGGTGTATTTGTAGTGTAATAATAGCTAAGGAATGGGTGATATTGTTTAATGTAATAAAGAAGTAATTTTAAACTCGTTCCGTTCATTTATAAAGTACATGTTTAGTAGTACAGTTAGGTTTCATAACCAAAGTATGGTGTTATTTGGAGTCATTTTCCTATAGTTTTGTAAGAAGGTTTTATCCACTATCAAATTATTTCAATATGAAAATGATTAATTATTAACGATGAAACATTCAAGTAGCAACTCTTAAGTCATTGCGCGAGTAAGAGTATTCAGGGTTGGGAAGGTCTACAACACCGACAGAACTACAACTAACTACCTACAACTAACTAACTAACTGGCCTACCACTCAACAGCTAGGACTCAGGCTTGTGACTCTTGAGTGACCTAGACTCAAAAGATAAACAAACTACGTTTCAACCCAACAGGACGGCAACCTTTTCATCTTCCAAGCAGAGTTAGTTCGATATTCCAACGGTAGTGGGAGTTCATTCGTTGGATATAGACAACAAATTAATTACAAATAAGTACCTACGATAGTATAACTACACATTACTGTATTGTAGAATGATACAAACGAAATATGACACATTGGGTTTTTAATTATTGCGTATAAAGCATAGCCTAAACACATGCGCGATGTAGGCTACACTTGCCGCTTGTCTGTACTTGTGAAACGGTGAAATAACGTGAGAGCTGTGTTGTTTTCTATCGAGTATTCATTTGGAAGTTGGCAATGTAACGGCATCTATCGTTTATACTCGTTCAAAAAAGAAAAAATATACTAGCTGAATATAATGTGGGATAAAAGTACTTATAAATTAAAAACAGAATAAAATACCGTTATATGAGATTTTGAAAATAGTCAGGTGATCAAATAAAAGAACAAAAAGTTTCATGAAACATGGCAATCTTGTTTTGTCGTGAAAAGTAAACAAAATAAGCGTTTACTGATAAGCCATAGGAATGGATATAATCATCATTTCGAAGTCAGGGTGCAAATCAGTATTATTTAATGTTTGTAGTCATTTACAAAAATACTTATACAGTATCATTTTATAGATTTAATAACGTAATAGCAACTATAGTGCATATTGATTAAATTATTACAAATTATTATACGCTGATGCAACATTTACTCTTTTATTTTTAAAATTATAGAAATATAAACTTTGTAAATCATTAAGAGTTATTATTATTATTTTAAAATGTTAACTTAATTTTTTATGGGAATTTGAATATGTGTGAAGATTTAGTTTCAGGTAGTACTAAATGAATATATGCTTTTGCTATTCGCGGGTTAATAATTAATTCAATATCCTTTTTACTTAAGGTTTGTAGAAGTTAGATTGATTACAGTTTGATGTTTGTATTTTTGTAAAGACAATATTGTTAATATTATTTGTGTTATAATATTAAATTATTAAAATACTAAAAACGTGTATAATATTTTAAAAACCTGAGTCCACTAAAAATATAATAGGTAAGGCTTGTTAAGATTTAATTACACTAATTGTGTCATTCATACAATGACTAATAAGCAATAAGGACTCTATTATCATTTTTCAGTTGTAATTGAAAAATGGTTTGATGATATTGAGCTACATAATCAATATTTTTGTCACGCCATTTTTTTCATCATGCTATTAAATTTAAATTATTAGATACTCTAATTAATTTCCTTTATTTCACATGTGTACCTACTTGAAATTTGTCATTAAATTATTTTTATTTTCTTTTCTTTTAATTTTACATTTAGCCATTCACTTTTATAAATTGGTTTCATTCGTTTGTGTCAGTTACTTGTAAATATTTTAAATATCACAAATTCTAATTTTGTGATATTTAATTCTAACAAACAAGTTTTCATACTAAAAGTTTCATTTTAAGTGCTGTGTTTATTAAATTCAACATAACAGTAATAATGTTATTAAGTAAGTAGTATAAACTCTGTTTTATTAGTTTCAATAACAAGAAACTAGATGTAACTCTACCTAATTTATTTGTACTACTGGAAGGAATGAGGACAAGCGGACCACGGAAGGCCCCAGACAACCCTGTCCGCTGGCGGTGTCAGTCACTCGTCCCTTCCCTTCTGTTTTTCTATAAAAGATTAGAAAGAAAGTGAAGTGATGGTGCAAGGGTGCGAACGGCCGAGCAATAAATGCCTTGACGACCGAGCCAAGAAGCGCCCCTAGTGCCTAAAACGCCAACTACCAACACAGACAACGTACTGCACTAAACACCGCTTCCTGTGGCCGTTCGCCAAACTAAAATGCGATTTTCAATCTGACTCCGGAGCCCTCTTAATACCGACATGGCGTCCGCTTGGTGGTTGCTATCTGCGTGGACACTACTAGAAAAGTCTGAGGTGTCCATGTTGGGTGGTAATCATTGTGCGGATGTTGTGTGGGGGAGATAACTGAGTATCAGGCTTGTCAATTAGCTGAAAATCAGACCAGCACTACGTGGTTCGGATTCCACGTAAAGCTGTAGGTCCCTTAGTTGCCCTGCCTGTTGGGCTATTAATAAATTGCCCTTTCTGAGGAACAGTTGAACTCATATAGTAACCAGACTACACTCATCCTACACTCATATAACCATTCATATTCGCCTTAAAATACCAACAATGTTGTGTCGGCGTCTCATATGTAAGATAAAATTGTTTATTGACAAATAAAACAATAGTAAAACTTTTCAAAAAAGTTCAAACTCAGGTTTTCAGAATTTTTACGCTTAGCTATTAGCGAATATATGAATTACAACATTAAAGTCAAGCTTACACGTCAAGTCTTTTTCTATGGCTAAAACAGCATTTAGCCAAAAAGCCAACCTTTTCTGGCTTACAGTTGATCTTATATAATTCTTTAATCGTGAAATTGTAAAATATGAAAGTTCTATTGCACAGTTGCTGGCTGGCGCAAACAAAAACAGCTTAAGAGCTACACTTACGTTTGGATGTAAGTATTGGAGATCTTTTGACAAAATATATTGTTCAACTGTGACAGCGACATTTCTTCTATATTGGGTGTCTTTTCTTTGCACAACAGACCTTTCAAATGAAGACATTCAACAACAGAAGAAGCAACTTCAATGTCCTTTGAGTATAATTCATGAAAAGACGTCGCAGCGGATGTAATTTCAGTGGCACTTTGAAAAGAATTGTCAAACAAGTGGCAGAGGTTTGAACAATAATGAGAATCTTTAGAAATCCATTGTAAATAGCAATTCCCTTGTTTAACTCGGACAGTAGCTTGTTAATTATTAGTGTATAGCTTTCTTTGAGTTTGTCATCTACGTTTCCTTCCATGGTTTCTTTTTCTTCTTCAGAATCAGAATTATCCCCGCCCCTTCTTCTCATGATCCGACGCTAGCGCCCAGCCAGACGATATAAGCTATAGTAGTCACGCCCAACTCGCCTCGTGTACATTGACGGCTGTCCTTCTACGCAGTGAGGCACTACGCAGAATAATAGTGAAGTCTAGCCTAAAAAATCTAATGTATTAAAAAACTTATCTTTGAACTTCTTATAGTTTTAACTACTGTATAAATCTGAGTGAAAACAAACAGTCTGCATGAAACGCTCTCGATTGTTTAGCAACATTTTAACTTGCTTTCAAAATTTGCTGCTCTTAAAAGATTGCCGTTCGGGCCCATGCTTAAATCCGGCCCTGGTCTCACGTTACATCTATGTCTGTGTCGTTTGTTAGTCCACTTTTATTTGTAGTAGGCTAATAAGTTTAGTGTAGTTGTAATAGGTTTAGTGTAACTGTAACAAGTTCAGCTATGGAGTGGAGTGAAGAAGACACAAAGATGTTTACTCAGGGCTTCAAAATCCACCCTATTGTGAAATTTAAGTCTATCTCCTGGTGATATGCGGGCGAAAATTATTGTATATACAGCTTTTAGCTGAATCTTCAAGTCTGCCAACAGCGTAACACCACAATTTATTCTTTTCTGAAAAATGTCTAACAATCAACGTCTCTTTCCTTTTCTTAATTGTGCTAAATGAATATATATGTAAGCAGCTGCTTCTATTGACTTTGAACCAGCCATGTTGAAATTTTAAAACTGTAGAACAACTATAAATACAACACAGTACTTGAAAATTAACAACAGCGCTTGATCTGCACGTACTTTCCCAGAGTTGTGGTTTGGCAAAAATGTTACTATGCGATGCCGCTCGGCTCTAGGTGATGAAGGTGTGAACAAATTGTCCCGTAACCCCGAACAGAGCAAATGAGCTGTCAATCAGTGCTCGGCTCGGTTGTTTGTTAACTTAACACTTAACAGAATACTTTCACCAACAACCAACCACGGTAACTAGAATAATACGGTAGGGTTTACGCGCATGATGCGCAGTAAATCTTGGTGACAATGACGTCACACAGACATATTATCAGCTGGTTCATCGGTTAAACCGAATGTAGTAATAATCAGTAACTGATTTTCTTAAATCACTGTTTTCATTAACCACAAACATAATACCCGTTATTAACTATTATTAATGTTATACAAATACTTTCAATGATAGGCTACTATTATTAATGAGTATTTATTTATTTATTGCTTTTACGACCCTATTGGATCACTTTAGTTCAAAACTTGTAGTCGTCCTTAGCTGTTTCATTTGTTTGGCTGTCTCTTCTTTCTTTTTAGCCCATATTTTTTTTAGCCGTTCCGATCTTCGTCTTCTTTCCTCCTCTGAATACACCACATTTCGTCTTGGTCTTGGTTTGTGCGTGAGTGTTATTGTGTTTGTTTTTACCCATTCGCTGTATTTCTGTGATTTTGTTACGAGATCCTCCTTCAAGATTCCTAGTTCTTCCATGTCCTTCTGCACTTCTCTCACCCAGTTTGACTTGATTTTTTTATTCCAGTAAAAGTCGATCAGTCGTTTAGCTAGTCTAGTGTCTTCCGTTCTCAATATGTGTCCCAGGAATGATATCCTTTTCCTTCTGAAGAATTCTGTTAGTGGAGTGATTGTTTTATAGACGGTTTCGTTTGGGATTATTCTCCATTGACCTTCCACTAGGTTCTTCTTGTTTATACACTTTCTTATTATCCTTCTTTCTAATTTTTCTATTGCTTCTATCTCTCCTATTTTGTAAGGTCCGGAGATTGTCTCGCATGCGTATTGTATTTCCGGGAGAATCACCGTTTGGTAATGTCTGATTTTGGTTTTTGTTGATAAGCATCTCTTATTGTATATGTTTTGAGTTGTGAATAGAGACTTCTTCAGTTTGTCAGTTCTTTCTTTCCAGTTGATTTTCTCGTTATTGTTGTGTGTTATTGTTTCCCCCAGATACTTGAATTTTTTCACCAGTTCTACTTTAGTGTTAAAAATTGATATGTGATCAACGCAGAGAGGATCCCTGACCATGATTTTGGTCTTTTCGAACGAGATTTTTAGTCCAATTTTCCCAGCTATCTCTTCTAGTGTCTCAATTTGCGTTCTTGCCTCTTTTATGCTGTTTGCTAATAAAGCCAAGTCGTCCGCAAAACCTAAACAGTTCACTTTGATTTTCGTTCCTACTTTTATTAGTTCTGGGTTAATCTTCCTCCATTCTCTCATCAGATATTCCAGTGCGCAGTTAAATAGAATTGGGGACAACCCGTCCCCCTGTCTTATCCTGTTTTAATTTCGAACGCGTCTGAGGTTGCTCCTCTGAATTTGACTTTAGATGTTGTGTTCTCCAGTGTAAGCCCAATCATTTTGATCAGTTTGGGGTATATTAATGAGTATATTATATTGATGTTTGTTTAACGGTTGGTTAATATTAAAAGGTTGCTCCATCGACTTGTCCAATTAATCCAATTAAAATATGGTCGTTTAGTTTTTATTTGGAAATGTATCAATAAATAACAACTGTCAAGTATTGAAACAGCTGTTTATATTGAGCTTAATAAATATAATTTAGTCTTGAATTATTACAGTTGTAGCTTTTTTTAAATAAAAAAAAAAAAACAGTTCTCTTGTCTGAAAATGTTCTATTTTTATTTAATTTGGCCAAATTTCAGTAATAATAATATAAAATAGTATTATTATAAGTATTTTTAGTGTTTTAGTAATAGTTATTAACTGGTTAAAGCCTAGTCGTGAACGGAAACAGTGATTTAAGAAAAGCAGTTACTGATTATTACTACATTCAGTTTAACCGATGAACCAGGTGATACGTCTGTGTGACGTCATTGACACCAAGATTTACTGCGCACCATGCGCGGGAACCCTACCGTATTATTCTAGTTACCGTGCAACCAACCAATATTTCGCGATGTACAAACCGTTACCTATTCCTAGTACATTGCGATTGTTTTGAACGAGTACCGAGGGCAGAATTGCACGGACACTCATGCACTGTAAGCGCACAACTTTTTGCAGACCGCTGTTTTGTTACTGTTACTCGGTCGGTACTAAGCAGTCATTGCGTTAGTGTCTTTGACATTTTGAAAAATTACGATTTCAAAATGTCAAAGAGGAAAATCTCTTCTCAAAGTTTGTTGACAGATTTGTTTGCATAGCGTCGTGTGGTACCTGACGTTAGTTCAAGTGTAAAAAGTGTTATGACCACTACGGAAAGCGAGTCTTTGCCACTGGGAGAAAAACGCTCATGGCTTCACGCATTTGACAGAAATGGCTTTACGGTTTGATATTGAAAAACTAAAATCTTTCCTAGGATGTCCATTCAACAAAAGATCACATTAAAATGTTTGTCTTTTTTGGTACATTGATTAAACATATATAGTCTGATCAAAGTTTATCTTTTCAATATGAAAAAACATAGTTTGAAAAATAAAATTAACACCTATAAAAATATAGTTTTAGAATACGTCAATATGCGTTTCAAATGCACTTTCCAACGTTTTATGTTTAACATTTTTCAGGGGAGGACACCCTTTCTTGGTGCCAAGAAAGAAGTTTAACTGACATTTACTGAAGAATCAACATTCTTAGTACTGTGTGACCAAACTTCTCCAATACTAATAAATTGCAGAACCTAATTAGTATTAGACGTAGAGTTTTGCTAATTACCTTATTTTACAGTAATTGTTTCCTTCTATCTGCACTACTGTTCTTTTATTTCCACTCCATTCATAGTTGTTTTTTTTCATATGTTTACTTAATATTTTCACAAAATAAAGTATACAGTACACACGTAAAAAAAACACACAAAAGATCTCATGAAGTCAATGTTTGATGATTTCTGACTATAGAAACTTATTGTTGGTCCTGTTTTATAGTCAGAATTGTTTCTCAACAATAGGAACAAGATGGCTGTCCACCCATATGGGTCCCGTGAAGCTGGTTTTCCTGTTCAGTGAAATTAGTTCATGTCTGGTTTTTACATGTAGAGCCAGCGGTCTCCCTTTGTCTTTTTCCTGCACATGTTGAAGATACTAATAGCTGAGCTAATAGTACGCCAAACAGTTGTACTAACGCTGTTTGAGACTGTTCATCGTTAGTGATCATACAACAGTGCCTTGTAGATACTTAAATGTTTTAAGCTAAAGGGGTGATTAAAGTGATGCAGGGGCACTGTATGATGACCTTAACAGTTTGGAAACATCCAAAGCGAAGACTTCAGAAAATCCCTAGGATCTTTTTTTCTCCATGCTGCTGGTGTCAGGATGTGTTTCAACTATGCTATTGTGCCGCTGGACTTTGTGGAAGGAGTTTTGGATATGGCTTCACCAGACAAGAGAAGGATGTCCACCTCCTTTGACGGATCGATCTTACAGTGCCAAACCAGACTCGTTCTCTCAACTTTTTCTGTCTTCATGGCGCCATCTCAAGCTTCACAGCCTTGGCAGCTTGGTGTCGGCCCACCATGATTTCTTTAAAGAGGCATCGGCAACCTGAAGAGCACATTTCTCAAGCAATAATTCTAATTGTGGATATGATTACTTTGTCATGGCAATTACCTAGTATTAAGTAGTGGCATTGTAGTTAAAAAACTTTTTATTATTTTTGTTTAAGTATATTGAAATTATTATATGCTAAGTGTCTCCAGAATACTACTACTACTTATTTGTCTACTTTTTATGTATGTATTTGTTAGGCTATTATAATATATTTTGGGCATATAGTAGTTTACAGTTATTATTTAATTATTTTACTGTTAATTTCGTGTTAATTTTAATAGCATTCGGTTGTGTTTTGGGTTTAGTTGTGGTTACCGCATTAACTTATTAGATTAATGTTATTTCACTCTTATTTGTATTTTCATACAATTTATTTATTTCAATGCAATCTCTTGCATGTAATAAATGGTGTAAATTATATTTTGGAAGTGGTGTTTGCCATGTAATCTATATATAGAAAAGCCAAATACCACTGACTGACTCACTCATCACGAAATCTCAAAAACCACTGAACGAATTTACATGAAATTTTAAACAAGTTGGCTAGCTTTAGTATTGAAGAGACCTACTATGAAAGGATTTTTCGAAATTACATTCCTAAGGGGTACAGACAGCCCCTCAACATTTCCTTTTCCCCATCATAAGAATAATATTGAGTTGATTTTAGTAAATTAGTAACAGCTGTTTTGTGAATAAACATGTTCATTTTTTATATTTGACATTATCCTATTGATGCATTAAGAGTTTAATCTTAACTGTTTAACAAAACCAAATGAAATAACCACGTTTTAAATATGCTAAGTAATACTATTGGGTATTTATGTTAATAAATAGGTTGCAGCACAAGTAATGTGAATGAAATACTGTAAACAAATTTAATATTTTGATTTTACGTTATACAGTTAATCTATTGTTTTTTGTAGTCAAAATTCACATGGTGAGGCCGAAGGCAGAGGTGTATCAAGTACAGCGAGTTAGCATTGGCATGCGAAGCATTCAGGGGTATCTCCTAGTATAATGTAAAAGGGAACAAATTCCTATACAGTTTGATTAAACTAACGACTAAAGAATACAAGTTGTTATAATGAATAGAATTGTTGAAACTTAAAAAAAAAATAATGAATAGAACTACTTTTTATCACTAAAATAATTATATAGTATGTAATATTTTTTATTAATAAGAAATTCCTTGAGGGTCTTTTTAAAATGATATAAATCAGTTTCTACTTTCAGAAGTATTGTTGGGTTTCAAAACAATTTAGAGGAAGGAAATCCTGCTTTTCTAAATGTGCTGATGAACGTGGGATGGCCAATGAATGTAATTGTATGCTTTTAAGATTGTTGTAAGTTAGGGAGGGTAAAATAAAAAGATCTGAAATGTTCTTTAAAAACTAGTGATTCAAATATGTACATACTTTTAAATCTCTTGAGTGCTGGTCTTTGACATGTTGGATGTTTTGATCCTCCTGAGAAGAATGACTATTTAGCGTTCTGTATTGGTAACGTTTTCTATGAAATTTGCTTCGGGTGAATTTTCACAGGCATTCTCCACATAATGCTTACAGATAAAAGAGATCCGTAGCTGCTTTCTTACAGCTGAAGGTCCCAGTGCTGCACCCAGTTTTGCAAGAACAATGATTAGTATTCCCATTGCCTGAAATGTGGCACTTACAAGTGGTGTTTTGCTTCATATAACTATATTCTTTGTTCAGCAGATACCCACCTATATACTAACCAATATTTCTGTTACAAAGGCTAGTTGTAAAGGACCGGATGCTTTATATATTTGTTGACTTCCGACTCTTGTGCATTCCTTCTCCTATTATGAAAGTCATTGAAAAAAAGATGATCGCTAGTATATAAATAAGTTCCTACAGTATTTATTGAAAGAGTCAGAGGGTCTATTGTGATTTTTTAATCTGTAATTTTGAGTGTACAGGATACTGAGGCTAGAATTACCACCTTATTCTTCTTGTACACCCAACAACTTTTACATATAGTGATAAAGATTTTCTTCAATGTCATTTCTTATACGCCACTGGAAATTGTAATCACATTTTAACTAGTTCAGATAGAATACAATAATACAACTTAAAGAAAAAAACATAAATAATACAACCTCAATCAATAGAACCCAGTAGAGACATCAATCTGGCTTACATTGTTGGAGTGTGATTCCTCACTCCCATCATAGATTGTTTTTCGATTAGATTTCCAGCAGCACTAGACTTCAATCACCACCATCAATTGGGGCAGAGGCTTTTGAAATATTTCTACTCTGCGGTCAGTGTCTTCATACAGGTGATGCAAATACTTCACATTAAATATCAGTTCACATCTGTACAAGCATATGCTCCTTTGCTGATCGACATCAACTCTTCAGTTTCAGGCAACTTAACATTGACTGTTTAAATATGAAAACTATCACTGGCAACAAGAGTAGATCTAAGACCCACAAGTTGCTCATAGGTCTCTGAACAAATTGCATTAGACACTTTTAGCTGCTCATTAACACTTTCGTGAAACTGTATCCATACAATTGATTGAGATAGCCCGACCTTGTGATAACCTGTCATAACTCTTCATGGTTCGCAAGAGCACCTGCTCAAGGGTCATGTCTGACCAGATGCCTGACCTAAATTTATCTATTCTGTGAACGGTGAAACACCCATTTTTGGAGAACTTTTTCATATTACTGAGTAACTATTCTTTCTTTCTGTGTGATCATATCATAGTAGTACAAGTTTGCACTTTTTCAATAGTTGCATGGAAGTACGGGATCTTATATAATCTATATATATCTTATATAATTGATTGCATATCGGCGTACCTATTGATGCTCCTCTGCATTCAAATTTGAGGGGACATATCATTATTAACATAGAAAAGTAGTAAAATAAGAGTTAACTGGTAAAATTATACATTTTTCTGAATTTCTGATTATTTGAAAAGTCATTCTTGCAAGAAAAATAACAAGATGTTGGATAATAACGCTACAATTTTGTTATTTTTACAGATAAAGAAGCCCAGTTTGGAGGTTTGTGATCCTAAATAAATATATTAAGGGTTAATTACTGTTTTATAATGTTGGTATTACTAATTTCCTCATGTTGTTATTACAGTCACTCAAATCCAAGTAATACATCAGTCTGCCACCGGTAATAAGCCTCTTTCAGACAATTAACAGCGGAATTACTCAAAATGTAGTTTTCAAAGTACCAGTTCTAGAGGTAAAAGGAAGAAAACTCGTTATGCTTGCAAAAACTGTAAAAAAGGGGACCATCCCCTGCCTGTGCTTGACGAAGCACAGGTGCTAAGAGGATTGTGCTTTTGTAAACAGTGTAGTTTTTTTTATGTATTCATAAGCTACAAATTACATGTGTTCAATACAAAACAAACACTTAAATATTTACAAAATTTAGTTTGCAAACGTCCAAAGACATAGAAGATAGTCTGCACTGTCTAATCTTGCATATGTTAAGATTATGTGATAAACCGATTTTGCATGTTTAAAAAAATAATTTATTGCATTATTTAATTGTTTTGAAATTGTTTGCAGGTCTTCATTATTTCATGTAATTTCAAATAAAAATAAGTTTTATGCACAAAATATTTTTTGTTTACATTGATTTTTTAGTTCAAATTCAAAAACAAAACTTATAATTAATTTACATATATTATAGTGTCGAAAAAAAAAATTATTTTTCTAGCGCCAAAAGAAAAGGTTATACAACGATTTATATAGCACACTACACAAACTGATTTAGGTACTGGCAGTCTAGGCTAGTCAACTACGCCAAGCGCCACAAGGGTTAAAGTTATTTTATCACAGTTATTACTCAGTCAAAAGACATTCGACTAATGTAAATTGAGAAAATTTCATGTTCTTCAGCTTTGTACACATCTAATTTCTTTCGAAAACACAGTTTACAACAAGTGAAAAATTGAAAAAAGGCAAACCATCTCCACGTTTTTATCCCCCCCCCCCCCAACAAATTCCACAAGTTCCTTGAGGTTTAAAACTTAAAATCTATTGCCCAGATTTTAAAATAAGGTCAGCTTGAATACCAACTAAATTGCATTTTCGTTTCACTTTATAGAATTGTTTTGTTTATTTCCAACAAGAAATTACGTTTTATATGGAAATATTTTTCCTTAACATTTCCGAGCAGGAGGAGGGAGTTTTAACCCCCTAACCTCACCTCATTGGTTACAGCCCTGCAACATTCGATAAACCTGGTTAGTTAAACTTCTGTAATCCATTGTTTGTTTTTTTCAAACAATGGATTACTCTCAAATTTGCTTTTGCAACATTAATCAGTATAAATAAATGTATGTTATATTCAAGCAAGCAAATCAGGTAGGTACTAATTTTAAAATATAGGGTAATTATTGTCTTAAACAGAAAGGGAGGATATTAAAATCCTTAGTGCTACCCCTTTCAAGATAATAAATTTTAAACAACAGAAACACAGGGCATAAGGCTGATAAACTACAACGACATAAATATAGAGCATATAAACAAAGGAAGCTATTGTGCTTCTCAGGATTCCAACACTAGTGCTTGCTTTCACAGCAATTTTATAACTAAAATCCAGCAAAATTTAGCTTGATAGTTTTGGACTGTTGTTTCATAACAACATTAAAAATAATTCTTAGCATTAAAAGGAAAAACAAACTGATTAATTACATTCAATGATATTTTATTGATAACATTTTGTTTTATTTAGTGACAGATTTAGGAGAAACTCCCATACCAGGACAATCTTGATCAATGAAACAAAAAATAGTGCTAATTATATTTTTGTATCTCAACATTCATAAGCCTTCACCTACTAATAAGTTAATGAATACTATCTATATAGACTTGTGATTGAATATGTACAAAAAATACATTACATAACAATATTTTAGGAACCAGCAATCAATTATACTTTCTATTTAAAGAACATAGACTTACATTTTGTTTAGTATAAATAGTTCAAACTTGACTATGTAATTAATTAAAATGTATTACAAATTTGTGAAAGAAATCTTGTTCACAAAGTTTCACTACATACTAATCAAACAACAGCAAATATATCTTGATTTTATATATCTGTAGACACTTTCAATGATACGTAACTAAGGTTCTTCAAATTTTCAATGAAAGCCTATATAAATTGGCAGGTAAAATTTTAAGTAAGAACTGACGTTGTAAGTAAGGAGGGTTAACTTGCGCAGTGGACGGACCTCTTGCTTACGAGTGGCCATGCTACTACAACTGTATTGGTATAGTTTGAGTTCAGCTCTTGTCAGATGTGATTCTATTGCTGTTCACTCTTCACACCGATACTACATGTTAGTCCAGGAGTGTCAGTTTTCTGTTAAGTGCGTTTTTACACTTGTTACTCGTGTGTTTTGTAATTATTGTTTTTCTTCTTCTGTGTTATGTTGTAAACATGTGTTATCATTGTGTGGAGTGAGGAAGACGATGCAGTGGATCCAACATGGTCGCAATATTCAGTACATTATTATATAAGTTTTTTACCCATGTCAGTAGGTTACATTCAGAGTCAAGAAATATTATTCAAGTAGTTTTATTGAGAAAAAAAATTTTTTCAACGTATTGTCGTAGTGTAGTGTGTGAGACACATCTGTGACCGACTCGGATAAGCGGCCAACTCGGATGTGACGTTATCACTCAACCTAAAATAATGTGTATATAAATGTTTTGTAGCTGTTTATGGTGTTTTATCTTCATTTCAAGCTAAACTGAAAAGGAAAAAATAGTCTTATTTTCTATTGTTAATGTATTTAGTATTTAGCAGTCAACGTGTTAATGTTGTTTATATCAACAGCAGTATTGTGGTAGCTTGTACTATGTGGGTGTATCCGTAAGTTGTTTATATCAACAACAGCAGTATTGTGGTAGCTTGTACTATGTGGGCGTATCCTTAAGTTGTTTATATCAACTATTGTCATAGTCCTTGTGATAGCTTGTACTAGGTGGGTGGGTCTTTAAGTTGTTTATATCAACTATTGTCATAGTTTTGTGATAGCTCTTACTAGGTGGGTGAGTCCTTAGTTGTTTATATTAACTATTGAAACAGTTCTTGTGGTAGCTTGAACTGAGTGGGTGGGTGTCCTTTAGTCGATCATATCATCTATTGCAACAGTTCTTTTGATAGCTCGTACAGGGTGGATGGGTCCATAAGCTATTTATATTAACTGTTGCAACAGTTTTTGTGATATCTTGTACTGAGTGAGTGGTTCTTTAAGTTGTTTGTATCAACTATTGCGACAGTTCTTTTGATAGGTCATACCGGATGGGTGGGTCCTTTAAGTTGTTTATATCAACCAATGCATCAGTTCTTGTTGTAATAGCCTAAGTGCACCATTACATTAGTAGTTGCTTCAAAACATCACCTACCAACTTTAATTTACTCAAATAAAATAATAAGGTCCTTAAATAGGGCGATTGGAATATACACATGAATTAAGTATGTGTTTTAACGGTTAGCTTGATTAATTTGCAGTAAAAGTTATTCGGGAGATGTGTGCTTCTCTTATATCATGTACATGTATCAATGGGCCTTTTATCACAAGATACTTGTGCACATAACCTTGCAAGCACCAATAACCGACTTACATGAATTAACACATTTACTCAGAGAGCAATTTTCTTCATACATTTGATGACCTTCACTCTACTTTATTTGTTTACTTTTCTCAGATTCAGCTAACTATCATAATTTCCTTTATATGGCAACCGGTATTCTCAACTGGATATTCAGTTTTAGTAAAACCTGTAATATGACACCTATAACAACTATTTTAAAATTTCTTATAGCCTAAATTTTCTTACAAATTTTTAAAAACTAATTTCTGACTTTTCCCTGATTTAATACCAAATTATTATCATTCAAACTGATAAATTTACTTACAATATAAGTTATATTCAATTTGAACAATCTCATTAAACAATCTGATTATTTATATTATTGAACAGTATATAAATTAACATTTCATCTCAAATAAATACTCACAATTGAGACACCAAGCAGATAACACTCATTACAGATCCAAAAAAATTAGATTCTTACATTTTTTCATTCAGATTTTGTTTTTGAATTTTCTAGGTGTGTCTTACTTTTTATACTACAGGACACCATGAATAAGTACATTATGTTTCAATTGAATTTTTCTTTTAATATAAAAGGGATGTTCATCCTTTTAATATTTTTCAGGCCATAAATTGTACTTGGTGTGAATTTTTTATTTTATCTCTTAAAAGAAAACTCCTTAATTGAGTGGAGGACAAGAAAATATTTACTGCGCTTTACTGTACCATAAATGTTAATAAATGAATCAAAATATTATAATATACATTCGGATCATCTTTTTCTAGTACTGATTACAAGTAACTTATCAACTTAAATACAATACTATTTAAACAACTATGCAGGGGTATTTAGGCAGATGTCTTAAAAAGCTCACTTAGTCAAAATAATTTTGCACAAACAAAAAAGATTTTTTTAAATATTTATACATGGTAAAAAATGTACTGTTTATCAAATGTCACATTAGAAACTAATATTATGTGATATTATGCGATTGAAAACTGACTTATCTATTCATATAATGTAAAATCATTTGAAATGCAATATTAAATAAGAAAAATAAAATAACTAAAAGTAAAATATAGAAAAGACGAATAAACAACCTTTACTGTGTTTCAGTTAACCAGAAATATAGTAAACCTGCCTCTGTTAACCTGTCGAGGAGAAAAAAAAGGTTGCATTTCCTCTTGTATATGTATAAGAAAAGATAATTGAAACCAGAGAAGCCATTACGGAACTAAATATGACAAAATGTAAATATTTGTCTATTCTATTTTTTCTTTTAAAAAATGAGTGAGGTGAACACAGTAATAACATAAGCTGGAAACTAAATTTTATTTTGTTTATCACTATAGTGATACTTTTAGTTACATTGGATTTAAAATATACAATAAGTATGATTCAGCATGTGTTGCTTCGGCTCACTGATATAAATTCTATTAATTTCACTACATTTTAATAAGTTCAAGCACTGTAAATAAATGGTGCAGAAAGAAAATAAGTGATTATAGAAGAATGGGAAGCCCTTAGTTGTCCATAAATTAAGGTCTCCAATGCTTTTTCACATAATGAACATCATTTTATTGCAAAACCATTTACAGATTCTGAAATCTTGAACTTTTGGCTATTTTTCAACGTAGTTCCCGTCATAATCAATAAAATTTAGTAGTCGCTATGGAAGCTTTTTCATATCAGTGTCATACCGTTCTCTAGCCTACTCGTGCAGGAAGGAATCGACAGCTGCCTTCATCTCTTCTGTCGTTTAAAAATTGCATTCCTCCAAGTGTTGATACATGTTGGGGAACAAATAGTAGTCCCATGAGGTCGAATCAAAGCTGCTTGAAGGATATTCAATGATTTACTATCTGAAATATGAAATTTGCAGAGCTGCGGGCTTTGTCATGGTACAAACGAATGCCCTTTGTTAGTCGACTCCATCTTTTGTAAAGCCCAACAAAATCTTGTCCACGATAGTCTTAGAGACCTCTTCTTATCTCTTTGGATATCTCTTGCATACTTGTATGCCGATCTGCAAGCAAAAGTTCCTCAACTTTCGTTATTGTCTCGTCCAAAACTGATGTACAGCCTTCTGCAAACTTCCTACACCACTTAAGACACATTTTGCTACACTACTTAACCTAACCTAACCTACCCATACACGTCTGTCTGTAGACAATCAATGGTCAATTGGCCATGGATTTTTATAGGGGTTTATCCCTTAAACCACTGAAATTTAATCACAGACCGCAATTATATTTGTCGGGAGCTTCCCTTCCGTCGTTAAGCCAAGACTGAGTGTCACAGAGAGATGTGGACTGTTTAAAATAGTGGTGGGGACTGACACACTATTGTCAGATTAGACAAGCTCGCTCTGTCGTAACGGGAATTTGTTGGAGACCTTAATTTACAGAAACACTCGTATTAAGCCACTCACACACACACACACACACACACACGCGCACACACACAGATATTCATATTATTTAATGTCTATTGTCATTTTTTTTTTGTAATTGTGATTTTTTTATTTATTACAAACTTTCATAGTTATATTAACAACAATACATTGTCTTCACATTGTACTCTCTAGATGTTTTGCCATTCATATAGCGTAAACAAAATAAGAACATGGAATGAAAATATGCAGTAATCTGACTTATTGTGTTAACCTAAATTTCTATCTTAATTTAATTATAATAATTTATGCTTGTATCTCACAATTTTGCAGTGCCTAGTAACTCTATTTCAGAAATAATATACTTCAAATATTTATACATCAAATTAATTTAAATAAATTATTTACTATTCATCAAACAAATATTTTCTCTAAATAAATTCATGTGAAATAACATTTAAGAATTAAGAGTATTACATTTGCAATAAATAATACAAACAAAACACATTGTGCAATAGTTTTTAACAAATTTTTATTTTTAGACATTCTTATTTATGTTAACACTTTGACTACGGATCCAGTATTTTTAAGGAGTAGCGTAACTTCCAAGAATGCGGATCCCGTATTTTTACGAGATAAATGTTTTAATTTTGTTAAGTAGCCTATTGAGTATTAATACGGAGTCTGGTACTCTAAATGGTCTCTAGTAATGTTAGTGAGCCGTTTCACCACTAGAATGCATTAAACAAGTATTTTATTAGTACTTATTTTACTTAGTGTTGTATGAATAGGGTAATAAAATTATTTTGTATGCTCAATTGCCCTGGGTTTGATTTTTTTTTTTTTTTTGTAAAACACTATTACTAAAAAACTGATATTATGATATGAAAAAAAATGTGATTTTTAATTGTGTATACTGATAAAAAGAAGAATAAATATAGAATCCAGACATATAAGTCAAACTGTTCTATTTTTAATGGTTTTAAATATATGAAGTTTTAAAAAGTACCAAAAATGGCCAGCATTCTTTAAATGGCTGCCGTATTTAGGACCAGCACTGAAAGTTTGGTTTGATATTGTACAAGCTAAGAAATAAGAAAAATGTTTTGCTGTAATGATTTAATTGTCTTTAAATAGTTATCACAATAAAAATTTTATATTTTAAGTAAATAACAAATAAAATGAAATTAACAGGCTTCAAGTAAGATTTTAACATATCTAAGTAAACTTAGTTCCTCAGCATTACAAATGACACTCATGCACGTCTGTAATGGCAGGTATATTTTAGTATTTACATGCCTTTTAAAAAATAATTATGAAAATATAATAACTAAATATTATTTATGCCTTAAGTTTACGATTTTGCAAAGTTTAACAAATATAAGCAACCCTTACAAATAAATCACTTAAAGCTTGTTTGGGCTAACTTACTCACTGACTTCCCAGTCATAAAAATTTGGACTGTAAATAGATCTATGTAAACATTTGAACATTCAATATTTTCACAGGGGACTAATCTGAACAGAATATAGCTTGTTCCCAATGACATTTGAAGCAAGGGAAATTTTTAGGTACACACATTGAATAATTAGTTTTTACGATAAGCATTGTAACAATAACAATTTATTACATTGAGCTTATAACGTTTAATTTAAACGATTTTTAACGAATTAAAAATCAAGACTTAAATTTTCAAGCATAAGATGATATTTTGTTTTTAAGTTACTTTAGTTTGATAAGCAAACAAAAGTTTCATAAATAACACAAACTCAATTAGCCAAACAAAAGTGAATATTCAGCATATAGCAGTTTACTACCAAAGGTTCATATTCTTGAAGAACATCAAAATATAAAAAGAAAACCATTTGTATAAAATTATATGTTGTTGCAGCGATATACTGCTTTTAAGTATTTTACGACAAAAATAAAGTTTTCATGTGCCTTCTGATTTTTCTCACAGATGACAATACTGCTAATGTCAGAGTCATTCCTGATTTCAGTTTATTCTTTATGATTATTTTTATATAAAAGCCAATAGACCTTAAGGAATAAATTATATAAAATGTAATGGGGCTTAATAAGGGCAACATACCAATTAAAAAAAGATACACACCAAACTTATGTTTTTTACATATCACTTGAAACCTTAAAATATTATATAATTCTAAAACTACATACTAGTCAACAAAATATAATTTTTTAACTAGCCTTGCAAGTGCCACCGTAATAAGCGCACTTGTGCACCCAAAAGCTTTGCTCAGCTGATTTGTATCAATGTAGTTAGTGTAGCTTTTGTTGCCATTATAAACTTATTGTACAATAACTAAGAATTCTAATTTTCTGACAAAATTAACTCTTTTAAAAAACTTGTATAAATTTTGCAAATTTTCATATAAAATGCTTTAAACTTCAAATGTATAGTAAAAAATTAGCAAAAACATCATTTGATCAATTACAATTATTACTAATACAACAACTATAACATATGTACAACAAAATTTTGTTGGTGTAATGTATTATTAACTGGCAATTTGCTATTGGAACACCTGAGCGCCTATCAAATAAACAACATTAGCACATATAATATTTTTTTGAATTACTGCATGGTTACGATTCATGAATATCAATGGGTTAATTTTAAGAAGCAACTTACACATATGTTCAAAAGTACATAAAATATGCTAAAAATAGAAAGTTCAATTTACTCTATAAGGTTTATGAATGAAGTTTTAATGATATTACTATGAGTAATAAGCCCCAGGTTAAGTGTTAAAAAGGGCTCCTTTGCCTGGTAAAATAAAGACATCAAATAAAAGATTGTTAAATTATAATTTAACACCTTTTTATACTATTCAAGAGCCTGTAAGATTATTGAGGAACTTGCCATGTTAGGCCCCTTTTATGCAGTGCGTTGAGCGACGTGCGTAACGTTAGACAGATCCTTTAATGCACTGTGCCTGACGGACACACCTAACTACGTTGGGCACATTAGTAACATTGGAGTATATGGAGCTATTTATGCTAAGCGCCATTTTGTTTGAGAGGGGGAGTTTGTTCAGTTTGAACCAGTTTAGTTCAGATGTAGCAAGGCCTGTTTTTTTTTTTTTTTTTGTGCAGTCATGAGAAACTTTGATGTTGAAGTCCTTTTGAGATAGTGATATCTCAACCGGTGATTTGGGGTTCTTCCGATAAGAACTACAGTGTTTCTAGCCTTGACACATAGTTCATTAAAAACTATGGAACTCATCCTAAAGTAATTAAAAAACTTTTCTTAGTGGTTTTTTCGTTCTTCTTAAAAGTGTAGAAATCACTTCTTACATGTCGCACGGCATTTAGTGGATGTACTGACCATCTTTTTCTCTTTATAGGATTCATTATAGTTAAGCCATATATCATGCATGTATCTATCTTTTTACTGGAACCAATGCAATCGGAGGTAATTACAACATTCCCAGGCACTTGAATGATGTGCAGTCAGGCGCGTCTTTAAACGCTTGAAGAATGCGTGAAATT
The DNA here is from genome assembly GCA_035578905.1 of Stictocephala bisonia. Lineage (NCBI taxonomy): Eukaryota > Metazoa > Arthropoda > Insecta > Hemiptera > Membracidae > Stictocephala > Stictocephala bisonia. The sequence goes on along the minus strand of JAQJVL010000562.1, from coordinate 5,643 downwards.
TTGGCTGAAAGACGTTCATACGACATACGTCACTCGACATGCTGCATAAAGTGGGCCTTAGTTTCATCATGTCAAATGCCAACAGTAATCCCACAATCTCAGCAAAATTTACATTACAACAAGAATACTTAAAACAAAGAATATTTAAACGTTATAAAGTAAATAATTTTAAGCCTTCCATTAAAAATGACAGAATTTTATTTTGATTCTTATATTTCACACTTTTTTATTGACCTCTATGCAAAAGATAATAAAGTAAAATTAAAACTAAATAAATAAATCTCACTATACATTATCACTAATTACTATACAATAAAACAAAGACCATTCTTGGTCACAAAACTAAAATATTATAAGCTTCAAAAATTGAAAAAAATCATACTGTATTACATAATTCTACAGAATTATATCAAACCATTATTACTTTAGATCTAGATGAGTTTATGCAGTCATTAATTCATGTACTGGTAGCTGGCTGAAACACTCTGAAAAACAATAAAAACCTTTGTTTTAATGCATACACCTAGTACATTCTATTACTTAAATGAATTAATGAATATAAGAACTTAGTATGAGTAATATCGCTCAGTTTTGCTAGAGAGTACTTTGATAAGATATAGCCAACCTCTACGAAAAAGGCTAGGAACAAAATATTATATTAGATGACAACAAGGTTGTTTGTATTAAGAAGTGTTCATGTTTGAAAATACTAGATACTATAAATCAATGTATTCTACTCAAATTCACTCACATGAGTTTGGCAGTTTACAGAGGAATTTAATGCTAAACATAGAAGCAGATGTTTTAGCAAAATATTGTTTTTCAAGTTTGGATATCCCAACCACAGATGACCAGTGCACATTCGACTATTTGGTTACAGTAAAAGATCAATTACAAATGTTAGGTTGCGAAGCAATATCCATTCTTATTGATTCAGCATCTTATTATTTTATTTTTTAAGTTATCCATTTTATGTTTTCATTGTATATATACTTTTGTAAATAATGTCCTTTTGTTAGTACTTAGTTAGTTAACGAATTTTTTAACAGTTTAGCTTTAACAGTTTAGTTATTTAACAAAATAGCTGTATTTTGTAAATTCTCTGATTCACACCAGTCTAAATTCTCAGTCATCATTATTAATTCCATCAGTATGAAAAGTCCATATTTTGTTAAATTTTTCAATTTACAAATAGTGTTCAATAAATTTAATAAAGAGGCAGTGCAATAGATTACATAAAGAAACATCATTCAGAAGTTTTGTACAACTATTTTGTGTGTAAATAATTTACTTGGTATGGACAGTGCCAGGTATCACTTTCATATTTCAAACATTTCATAAAAGGGTCATCAGCATCCCTTTTAATTCAATTTTCTTTACATTACATCAAGGTTCATCAGTATCCCGCCTTTTCACTTTATCTTTTGGAAATAACCAAGTTTTCATCCGATTACCTTCACTTGTTTTGTCACAATTATCATATGTCCTTCTGGTCCAGTGGCTAACGCGCCTGCCTCTCGATCACAACATTGCTCTCAGTCACTTTCTTTACTTTTGGAAATAACCAAGTTTTCATCCGATTACCTTCACTTGTTTTGTCACAATTATCATATGTCCTTCTGGTCCAGTGGCTAACGCCCCTGCCTCTCGATCACAACATTGCTCTCAGTCACTTTCTTTACTTTTGCTTGTTCAATAATTAATAGAATAATTATTATAATTCATTTTTGTATTTAAACTAAGTTCTCATGTATTATTATTATTAATTTAAATTTTGTAAAATTAAATTATACATTTTAATCCAATTATCTTTCTTTTATTTACCAAATTCAAATAATTATAAGAGGTGATCTTGCTGGCAATATTTCATTTTCATTTATTTATTTAGTCAAAAAACAGACAAGTGAGTTAAACAAAGTTTAGTTAAACCAGTCAGACTTATTAACAAAATTTAATAGTCCCTTAGGCCTCAACACCTATTATACAAGTAAAAGGAACCAAATTGATGTTTCTCTTTACAATTTCTTTTCCTCACAGAGGGGAAAAAATCATCTCCTATGGGAGTATAGTTTTTAATTAAGCCCTTACCACCTACTTTAAAATTGAGATAAATAATGATTTTTTAGCAAACATTCTCAACTAAAAAGGACCCCCATGAGTGTTTTTGTTTCAAGGGTCAAAAATGATTTTAACTTTGAAATAGTTGCCATATTATAATAAATTCAATAATAACTGTTCAATTTTTAAATAAATTATTTTAGTTTTATAGTCGAGAAATTTAAAACGTTCCCTTCTAAGATATGTAGATAAAATAAATTATAGAGAAAAATTTAATAGATTAATTCAATAATGTTTAGTGATTTACCTCTATTTTAAACTGATTAAACAACTTATCACAATATGGAATGAATAATTTTAAAATGTTTTTGAAGACAGTCTGGGTGATCGGAATATTCTTGATATTAAGGGAAATTAAAGATAGTAAAGCTGTCTTACAATGCACATGGCTTGAGTTTAGAAAGACATTATGTAGAACACAGTGGGTAGGGTATTGTGACTTCTTTTATTTAGTAAGTCATTTGTCATAACATATCAGAAGCATTAATAACTAATTGCTCTGTGATGCTATCTTTTCATCTATTATTTTAATTGGTCAAGATCCTTCCTTTGCTCATCAGCTTTTATCACAGCTCCCTAATAACTTATCAGACTGACTACAATAGAACCAAGTACATAGCTCACAGCAATATTTGATTAACTACAATTTAAAGAAATTATTATTTACTATTTTGTCTAAACAATTTATAAAATTGATCAAAGTTTTACAATCTCTACCACAATGTACAAAACCCATTGCCTTCAAGTTATTGGTATTTTGCCATATAAGATAATGCTGGAGCTATATATAAAACACAGTTACAGAATTAGCCAATCCTAACATTAAAAGTCAACAAAATTTTACAATTCTGTTGTACTACTTAAAACTAAGTTATAGAAACTTAAGTCTACAGAGTAAGTCACTAAACTGGATTTATTCCCATGAGAGCAACGTTAAATATGGAACAGCACTGTGATTTAACAATTTGTTGCAAAATTATAATTTTTACATCATTCATTTGAAAGAGAATGATTCAATGAATGATCTTGTACGATATTTTGATCTTTTGACAGTTAATCCGTCAAGATATATACTGGGAGGTTATATGCACAATATGTTCATATGAATACATAATTATTCATAAATAATATTCAGAATAGTACAGAATATGTGCTGGACAAAACATATGCTAATAACCAATGTTAGATGACCCAGTATACTCAATTCATCTGAACACAAAGAAGATAAAACATTTTTAAGTAAAGAGGAAATAACGCTTATCACTATCAACATTGTGATATTACACTTAAACACACGCTTCTCATGTATTGAAAGCTAGTCTCCAAAAGGTAAATGAATTATAAACTGTAATTACGGTATAAACTTTAAAGTTAGGCCAAAGAGAAAAAGGTCTTATCAGCAAACTTTAAAGTTAGGCCAAAGAGAAAAAGGTCTTATCAGCAAACTTACCAGAGAAGGTAAGTCCACAAGCATATATACAGAAAATCTAAAAAAAGGCACACAGAGACATGAAACAAATTTTCAATGTCACTGGCACCTTCTGCAGTTTTCAGAAGACAGCCTGAGGAAGGGTCTTCTGAACCCTGTTGAAGTAGCAACAAAACTTTTTATCTTTTGTGTTGTGCCTTTTTTGTTTTCTGTACATGTGTTTGTGAATTCATCTTCTTTATATACTTTAATATTACCTGTAGTGTACGGGGATGATGATTGAGATGTGAAACATGGCAAGATCGGCACATGAGATGGCCATCCAGAGGGTAGCATCGTTTATCTGGCTCATCAGTCAACTGCATTCCACACTCCTGACACATTAAACACAGATAACTGAGGAAGCTGTTATTCACTAGAATAATGTGAATAGCTAATACAAGCAGTCCACGATGTTCATGGAAGTTATGTTCCAGCTAAAGTCAAACCAAATAAATCAGGACTATTGCATAGACTCATTATGATGCAAGTATCTGCTCCTTATTTCACAATTCAACTGTCAAATTTGAAAAGATACATAAACTGTAGAATTATTTATTTTTTACATTTTTATTTCATTAATATTTCACAGTAAATAAACAAAGTAAATTTGTAGTTTTATAGAATAATTAAAAAACAATTAAAATACTGGTTTTATATCCAACATCTTTCACTGTTCAATATCAATGCATTTGGTTTAACTCAGCTGTGAACATATAATAAAGCTGATAAACTAGTCTGGGCCAGACGACTCATCAAAATTTCCTTGCACTGAAGTCTATTTGTCAGACGCCGGCACCTCAATGTTTTTTTAGAAAAATATTTTTATCGACAGCTGCTTTTTTAATTTTAAATCACTATTGTATAGTTCAAGATAACAATTAATGACATTCTCAACTTCATTTTTAACCTCAGCAATACTCATTTCATCTGGATTGTTTTCTTCAAAATTATTGAGCCCATATTAAAGGTCCCAACTAATCTGCAGAGAAAATCATACAGAAATAAATCCAAAATAGCAGGGCAATGACTACTTGGCATAGGAGTGTAAAGAACATGCATAAAATAAATAAAACTTCTGCATAAAAAAAACTTAAGCCAGTATAATTGACATCTTTCCTATTATGATAATGATTATTTTAATTATATACTTTTATGATGGAACTGTATTATTCATTTTAGTGATGTACATTTTCTTAATGTGTACTTTGACTGTCAACAAAAAGTTTTGAATGACTTTGCATTGGTTTAAAAAAATAAATGCTCTACTTGGAAATTAATGAATAACTGATGGAGCTGACCAGTTCAGTTGGCGGCTGAGTCAATGAGCATATATACAGATAGTTCTTTTGCCCGTCCGAGCTAAAATCACTGCTAAGGGAAAATATTTTGATCTGTCTAAAGCAAAATAAGTATTAGGCTTTCTACACCATTTACACCAGTAAATTAACACCATATAAAGACATGGGGTCTACAAATATTTTGAACATTACCAAAGACCATACAAATTATTTAATTTCAGCATGTGTCTGTATATAAATGCAATTTCATATTAAGGTTAGGTGGAAGAAGGGACTTTTTAGTCCCAACTTCGCCTGATTAAATAAAGACGTTTTTCATTTAATTTTCATTCAATTATTCATGCAGGGAAATCCTTATATCTCAGTTTTAGGCCTCAAACCATTTCAAACTATGCTGAAAGTAATTTTACTAAAAAAATCAAACTAGACAAAACTAGAATGGTTTTACATAATAAAATGTAGGAGGGAACAAGCAACACCACGATAAAAAAAAAATAAATAAAAAAATAAAGAGAGATTAATTCAGTTGACTAACCTCACAAATGTAGCAGTCAACATGGAAGTCTTTGTCCATAGAAACAACTCGAACTGTCTCTTCTGTGCCCTGAGAAGTCAAACAAAATAATTATAATCAGGCATAGGCTCTAACAAATATTTTTCTAGCCAATTTAGTATAAAATTTTAATTGTGAGGAGTATCCAAAAAGTAATTTTCTCATTTTCATTACAACGCTGACAGGTGCGAGGCACAGGTAGC